>WAAE01017749.1:11895-22088 GCA_013400495.1 Nicator chloris | reverse complement strand
GCCGTCTGCTTCGTGCGCGCCATAGCTCAAGGGACACACAGCAGCGTCTCGGAACCGAGGCGAAGAAATAGAAACTGAGTGTTGCCGCGGCTCTTTTTATAGACCGTTCCCGCTCTCTGATTGGCTGGCAGGAATCCGCCGCTTCTATTGGGTACTTTCAAATTCGAAAAGCCCGCCTCGAAAGCGCGCGCTGTCGCCAACGGCTGCCAGCTTTTAGCAGTCTCTCTCCCACAACCCCCCCCTTTCCCGTTCCGGTCTCGCCGCTTTAGTTTTAAGTGTACTCTCTTTCTTATCACAATTTTTATAGTCTTCCCTCAAAAATGAGACCTTTACGCAGAAATGTTCAAACGGGAAATAAGAAAATGCAAATTTTGATGAGCTGAATGCATGGAACATTAATGAGATTTTTTCTCTGATTGCCTTTTTTTTTTTTTTTTCCCTAAATAGGAATCATAACAGTATTTTGGGGCTTGGATTTTCGTTATTATGTGGTGCGTGCAGTTGTGTACTGTGAGGGAGTTTTGGTGGGAGAGGTTGGGTTCTACATAGTGTAACTCTCATCTAGTAGGGTAAGTGATTTAGGATCAAAATTAATTGCAAATAAAAGTTTTCTAATCCAAGAGACACTACTTTCAAATGACTCAATCTTCCAGCATGCAAAGTATCATTAGGCTGTTGCTCAAGTACAGGAAGGCATAAGGTTAATTTTCCATTTTCCTCACTGTATATTTGTGCTATCTTTCCCTGTTCGGGTGAGCTGTCGTTGGAGCCCGATCACAGACGGGCTTTCAGGTGAAAGGCAGGTACTGAGACCAGGTACGGAGAACACCTCTGGCACACGAAATTAAAAGAAAGTGTATTCCTAACCTTAAACACAGCGCAAGCGCAAATAATGGACTATTTCCTACACACCACATTCAGAGGACAAAAGGGATCATTTATTAACATTGAAAACGGACTTAGGGAGCTGATACCCCTCACTTTGTATTGCAATAAACATTATCTTAATTTAAATGTGAATAGGTATCTACGTGACTTGAAAATCCCCCGACGGGTGAGATGCCCGCAGGGAGATACATACCTTTAAGCCGTCAGCACAAAACAGCAGACTACATTTAGGTTGGTATGCTAATTTTTTAGCCTTCTTAGATAGCAAGTACATTTAAAACTCAGCTGCGTTTTATGCTCCATAGTCTTAACTAAGACGTCTTTCAACGTATTAACACCGAAATTAGTTACTTAAATCGTTTAAAAAGACCTTACTGCCAATGTATTAATACTTGGCAAATAAGTAACAATTTGTAGCTTTAAGGTAATTAACATTTCGTTTTCAAGCAACCCAGCTCTTTTTCAGTTCAAGTGTGCGGCTCTTAAAAGAGCCTTTGGGGTTTTGTCGCGATGGTGCGCTAGCAGCTCAAGGCTTTAGCCGCCGAAGCCGTAGAGGGTGCGACCCTGGCGCTTGAGGGCATAGACCACGTCCATGGCCGTGACCGTCTTCCTCTTGGCGTGCTCCGTGTAGGTGACGGCGTCGCGGATCACGTTCTCCAGGAACACTTTGAGCACGCCGCGCGTCTCCTCGTAGATGAGCCCCGAGATGCGCTTGACGCCGCCGCGCCGAGCCAGGCGGCGGATGGCCGGCTTGGTGATGCCCTGGATGTTGTCGCGCAGCACCTTGCGGTGGCGCTTGGCGCCGCCCTTGCCGAGCCCCTTGCCGCCCTTACCCCGACCAGACATGACTGACTCGTCGCTACAGCTGCTGCTGTGAACCGGCGCCGCCCGCTCCGCCGCCTTTATGCGGTGCGGTCCGACCTGGTTGAGGACTGCAAACGGGGGGGGGCGGGGGGAGCGGTGTTCCCGCCCATTTTCCCTGTGGCGTCACCCATGATGAGGCCTCGTTCACTGTTACCTGTTCGGGTGCTGTAAAGTCTGGCAAGTTAGCCGAATAATAAACCTCCCTGACGAAAACATTTCCAACCATGTACGTGTTCGTACCGTTGGAAAGCATTCCCCCCTCCTTCGAATTGTATAAACCATTTATATATCTGCGGGTATCATATTTTGTTGCACTGGTAGGGGTTGGTGTGAATTACTTCAAATTCTCGTTATTTTCATGCTGTTTTCATTAATACTTTTGGTTAATTTGTGTTCAAAGTGCTACAAATGATGCTTCGGAATTTTTAATGATTTGAGATCTCTTAAGAGCTTTAAATATTTTTTCACATTATTTAATTTTATTGGTTTCTTTATTTTGATTTCCACCTCCCATTTCTTAAATATTCCAATTTTACATGAGCAACTTTCTGTCTGTAAACACATATTAATGAGAAGGTGGAATAGATTCTGTTCGATATTGTTTAGAATCTGTTTGATATTGTTAAAGTTCTATTAGTTTGTGACTTCTAATTTTGCTCATTTTGAGTTACTGCAGTGGGGTAATTTTTTGGGTTTTAATTTTTTTACAAAATGATCTTTACTACACCTATAGACTGAAATTTCTTTTCCTTGATTGGTAAAAAAATAATCACTCTGCTTTTCACTATAGATTTTTTTAATGTGTGTGTTTGTTTTCATGTGTATCTATATCAATACTGGAAAAAAAATATTCTGAATTATCTTCTGTGAAAGTCAGGAATGGTCTTTGTCTTAGGATGTTCCAAATGTCATTATGTAAAAACATCCTGAGCTCGTACAACTGAAAAATTGATACCTAAATAATGCTATTTTTCTCTTTTTCTTTTCTGTATGAAAGGCAAACATAATTTCTATGTACTCTCTAAAGTGTTGACGTTTAAAAAAATAATTCATTATATGCTACTTGTATTTCAGGGGTTGAATTTAGATCAACAATAGTAAAAAAAATTTGCCAGACATATTTTAAGAATATATATTAATAAAATTCTGGAAATATATTTGTACTTTTAAACTGATAGTTTTGAATTTAGTGTAAGTATTGAATAAGTTTTCATATTCCTTATTCTCCACCCACTGGCAGCTGGTGCTTCCTTCTCTCTTTAAAATAATTTTTGTCACTCAAAGGAAGAATGGAAAAGCAGTATGACCTGTGTGAATGAGACAGGTACAGATCCCTGCTTTGCACTGTATTCATGCTCTTGTGATCTGCCATGCTGAAAACATAGATCTCATCTGGAGGAAAGAAACAAATTCTTCCCTTGTACTGAAAACCTGAGCACTTTTGATAGGCCAGCATATTCTCACAAGAGAGGGGAGCTCAGAGGAGAAGGGCAAAACCACAATGAGCTGGAGAAATAACACACTGTAAAGAAAACTGCTTTTATTTTCACATCAGGCAGACTGAGGGGTTACCATGGTTTTAGACAAGAGAGCTGCACCAGTGAATCATCAGATTTCCTCAGATGATTAACAAAGACTTATGTCTTCCTGAGCAAGCTGGATGAAAATGAGGGGTGGGGAAGGATGGGCCGAGTACCTGTGAATCAGCCCAGTATAACTTGTAAAAACTGGAGAACAAATAGAAGAGTTTGGAGACAGCAACAGGCTTGAGATGATTTCAACCAGCATATTTTTCACAGGGACTGGGCAGGGGGGGCAGCATTGATGTGGAGCATATAGAGGCCAGTAATGAGAATTTTGTTTCTACGGTGATTCAGCTGTATATTGCAAATGCTTTATTAGGCTTGGCTGCAATTTCAGTACAGTATCCTTCTGCTAATCAAAAATACAATGTCACATCAACTATGCTCATTAGGAAAGTTTGAAATTAAACATTAAACTCTCCTCATGTAATATGTGAAAGAACCTGGATGGAGAGTATTCAACTCCTACAGCATGGAGATGGGATCAGCTGGGACCTGCCTCTACACAGGACTGTAAACTGCACAAGAACTGAATTCTTTGGCAGTCCTTAAGCTGCTAAATCTACCCCAGTGGTCTTTGTTCTCTGTATCCCCATGCTCTCACACCCCACCTTCAGTTCAGCAGGTAAGCCATGCAAGAAAGCTGTGCTTACTAAAATAGAGCAGCTCACATCATTTTGGTAAGAAATTTTTTAAGCACAGAAAGCTCTGATTTTGAGACTGAGGCACAAAAGTCAGAATTTGCATGTGTGGATTTACCATTTGGAAAGAATCTTCTGGCAGTAGCATAGGTGGAGAAATGCTTTATGCTGTCCAACCAAAACTAGCAAATACCACAAGTTTTTATTAATGACTGGTACACTAATAGGTAATTTAGTATTTTCCCCACTTTTCAATGCTAATTAAAACAGTCAGAGGTGGAGGCACTCATTCTCATCTTTTTATTTACCCACTCCAGCTGGTCAGAGATAAAGGAGTTTGGGCTGTAGCCCTGGTTTGGGCTGTTTCCAATTTCCTTCTTGCTGCCAAATTCAGAAACTATGCAGGGACTGACAAGCAAAGTCCTCTGTCACCGTCCAGCACCTTAGGCTGACCTTTGAGGATGCAGTTGGCCATTCACACAAAGTGGCTTACAGATCTCATGATCCACAGAGAGGCAAAATCTTCCATACATTGTCTTGTGGGCATGTTGTCTGAGTCACTGCTGTGAAGAATGCTTGCATGGGCCTCACCCCCATCACTCCATGCACAAGCCAAAGCTTTGCAGGCTCACTGAACAGCTGGAACACCTGGTATAGCTAAAGAGATCCAGGAAAAAAAGGCTGGAGAAACTCTTAGAAGAGGTTTGGGTTGTTGGGAAGTTAGTGAAATACCCAGTTCTTCACATGAAGCTTTTATAGGATATGGGAGAGAAGGGACAGGGTCGACAAACTGTAAAGGGGGGCAAGGGCAACAATGTTGAGCAAATTCTGGCCACGGCCATAGCATTCCTGGGATTCTCTGAGGAAGACACCAAAGAGTGCACTAACAAGTGCTCCAGGGTGGCCTCTGGAGCTGCGAGCTCAGTAGCACACCGTGCAAATCTGCTCCTGTATTCTGGTAGACACAGTAAACAGCCAACCTGCTAGTCAGCAACCCCAGCCAACACGGATGCTCAGGAGCTTTCTTTCTCTCAAATCCTTTCTCTTCTTTCTAAACCGGCATTTGAAACAGCACAGGTCTCATGATGCAGTGTCCCTTGATTAATCTGGAAAGATGAATCCAGAAAGATTTGTAAGCACCACATTTTTTGCACAGCTAAGACTGAGTAGCTCCTCTTGTTGTCTGGGCTCATGCAGAGCTGGTCTGGGCAGTAAGTTTTTCAGCTGAACTCTACCAACCCTTATAGAGCTGTAAATACCTAAAAGCAGTTGAAGTACTGCCTTGTCCAGATGGTCTCTCTGAGGCACAGTTTTCCAAGCGCAAAACTAATGTGAGCATCCCTCACATCAGTAGGAATTCATTGAATATTGTCTTGGGCTATGCATTTCTGGGGGAAGCCAACTCTGGTGAAAAATGGTGATATGCCTTGTAATAGTAACTCCAGACACTTCTGCTGCGCTCTGTTTTTGTTACAGCCACACTTGGCTGGAAAACTGAAAGATTCCAGTTGAAAATCCCAGCCACTTACAGGGTTTTTTAAATGGTCATTCTCTGGACAAAGCAACTTGTCTTTAAGGATACAGCAGTTAAGAAAGTCACCACAATGTCCTGGTCCTGTCCAGGTCAGACCAGTCATTACCTGGACTATGCTGAGGCAGTACCATGTGTGTTTCTTCACATGCAGAACTTGGCACAGCTCTTCAACAAACTGCACAAGATTTCTGTTGCCTCATATCTCAAGTTTATTAACGTCCCTTTTGTCTGAAAGTATTACTTTTGACCCTGTCTAACCTTCTTCACTTGGTGCTATCCACACTAGCTAAGTGTACATTCTGTCTCATCACCCAGGTTGTTCCAGAAAACACTAAATAATACCAGCCCTGGAGCATTGTTTTGATTACCAGATGTCTGCAGACACTAAGTTGTTGACTACAGCCTTTTGGCCCTGTGCTACAGACAATTTTCAAATATCAAAAAGCCTGCTTATCCTGCCTGTAGTCCCTCTGATCCCAAACAAGAACTCTGGGGAGATGGTTCCAAAACTATCATGAAATGTCAAGTGTATTGCGTAGAGCATTCCTCCTTTGTTCATACAGATGCTCTTCAATCAACAGCTCTGTGGTAATTACCTATACTGAGACATGAGCAATTTTGGTTGCACCCCATCCACTATCAAGTCAATAGAACACATTTTATTTCTGAGATTCAGTGTCTCTGTTTCTTGGAGACTGCTGTCATTCCCTGTAACATTTTCTACTCCATATTAGAAGTTATTTCCTTACTCCTAACTTGCTGCAAAGAACAATCCTTCCTGTATTTTCTATGATGTAGATATGTAAGGAAATACATAAGGAAAAGTCGTTTCCTTTCTCATCATGTTGTAAGTGTTTAAGAAGAACCTTAGTTTTTCAGCATTCTCTTTCAGTCAGAGTACTTCAATAATAAATGCCTTTTTGTCAGGGAAGAATTTTTAGACGTCTGACAATCGCAATTTCGCTCTTCTGTGTATTGACTTACTGTTCACTTCTCATTACCTGAAATTTGGAGCTAAAAACTAGGCCTAAAACTCCAAATAGGAGTACACCATTCCTGACTATAGAAGATATTCTTCACCTGTCTTAGAGAAGCAGTTATTGTGATCCTTTTCTATTAACATACTGGTTTTGATTCATTATCAACAAAGAACTATAATCTGAAGATCCAGATCTACTCAGGTGCTTGTCAGCCCCTGCTGACAGCAGCAGTTTTGCAATATTTCTTAATATTTGTAAAACTGATACAGTTTATTCCAGATGAAGAATCTAATATATCTTTGAAGACAGTGTCTCTTATCCAGCATTTTTCAACACATAAAATGTCTTTAACTATTTTAATTATTTTTCCTAGTTGATAATCACAGTATTTATAGACAAGCTCTGTAGGCTTCGATTCAGATGATAAATAAAATTATACCATGCCTAGGACTGATCCCTGCAGTCCTAGGCTGTTTGAGACTGCAGTTTAATTTCATAGTTGACAAACATAAACATTTAAATATAAATTTCTACCCTGGAAGGGAAGGTGTTTTTGCTAGACCAAATTTTCCAGATTATTACTTTTATTTCTAATACTTTTCTAAAATGAAACTAAATGAAACTGAGAGAAAATCTGTAGTGTATCAATGAGTTCCAGAGAAACATTGCACCCTATACTGAGACTTCCTAAACTAAATTTTGGAAAAAGCCTACTAAACATGGTTTTAATTTCTTCCCTTTTTTTCCTGTTTTGAGTACTGTCAATTCTAATTTTTATTAATATCTTCCTGGAAATTGTTTGACCTTGTAATTAATACAACTCAACATCAATGAGTTATCCCTTCCTATTAATCTGTAACCCAAAATGAGTCATTTTGTACTTAGGTCTTGGCCATACTCTCCAGATACCTAAAGAGTAAGAGAGGCTGCATAGGCTGGATGTACAGCTGGGCCTGCAGCCTGTTGTCCCAGGAAAACTTCCAGCATCCCATTTCCCTCCACTCAAAATGAAGGGCTGGAATTACCTTTGATATCTTAGGAAATGGCATCCAATAACACATACATCCTGGGTCTCACTGAAGGGGTAGGACAGAGTTTTTCTATACTGATGGCATAGTTTCAATTCGTATTTTTGACTGAATCAGCATTTACAAGCTCCATAACAAAAAAACTACAAACAACAACAACAAAAAAATATTGACTCTGTTTGTGCACCTGGGAGGTTAGTCAGCATGTCACATAGTTTCAAATATCACATTCTAGTTCTTTTCAGGCACTCTGTAAAAGTTACAGCTAGGGTTACATTTCCGTATTTCTGCATGTAGATTCCTATATTTCTTCATCTTTCTGCACTTACCTTCTTGGCCTTTTTCTTCAGCTCAAATCAATACAAATTTAGTTGGTCTGAGGAAAAAAGTAACACAGAATCCTGCTCATAACCGAGGTTCCTAAGCATACTAAACACTACTACTACTAACAATAATTCTCAGTCCCATGGATGGATGAAGCAAAATTTGGTTAGAGGAGGATCTCTGACCCAAAGGCTTTCAGAAGCTAGGAGGAAAATTTTGATGCTTTAGGCTCTCATTCTATGGGGGAAAAGAGAAGATTTGAGGGGTCATTCATTAAAATGCACAGCCCTTTTTTGCTGGTTGGCAAGCATTTAGCAGTTATGGCAGAAGAGTCACTTCTTTGCTCAGTCCGTCACCTTTTGATCACTCCAGACTGCAGGAATTTAAGTTTTGCTGAGACTAACTAGCCTTAACAAATCCTTCGGTTATATCCAGCATGAGCACCGAGCCAAATCAGGTTGCTCAAACTCATCTTGACAAGCCTTGAAACTAAGGACCTTGTGAGAGGTTAAAGTGGTTTTTGAAGCTGTCTCTATTGAACTAAAAGTCGTGGGAGAGTCATTCAGGGTTAATCTATAGAAAGGCTTCACAAATTAACCCGGAGAAGGACCATGTGCCAAATGCTGCCGACGGAAATAATTGTTTCCTTCCACTCAGCCCTGGTGAGAGAAACTGGAGTGCTGTGTCCAGTTCTGGCCTTCCCAGTGCAACAGAAACATGAACAGGACTGGAGTGGGACCAGTGAAGGCCCACAAAGGTGCTGAAGGGACTGGAGCATCTCTCACGTGAGGAGTGTCTTATTAATGTGTTCAGATATCCTGTGGGGGGAATAGAGGAGACAGATCCAAGTCTTCTTAGTACTGCCCAGGAAAAGAGGCAATGGGCACAAACTGAAACACAGGGAATTTGATTTAAACATAAGAAATCCTTTTTTGGAATGTGCTCCCCATAGAGTTTTAGTGTCCCTCTGCTCCAGCTGATCTTTCTTTGAACACGGCCGGGACCTAGTGCATTAGGTGTTAGATGAAAAGATGAGATACTTTTTTTAGGAGATTTGATTGTCCTAACACTGAAATAATTGTCCATATATTTTTGTTAACTTACTTGAAGTATAATTAGGATATAGGCTTCTTTACTACTGAAAACTCTTTGACACCTTGAATCTTCCCTACATATAAACTTTGCAGTAGCTGAATCAGTATTGTCAATATAGTTCCAGCATAACAAAGGCCTGACTAATGTCTTTTGACCTTGTTAAGGTGTTTTTATTATTCATATTGAGAGTGATTACTTGAGCGACTGCAAAATTATTATTTATGAAGAAGAGAGCATGCTTCAGTTAAAAGTTGTCAATTTCTCTGCATCTTCACCATCCTAACTATAGTAATTGTAATTAGTGTAGGCTTTCAGCTAAAATTGTCTAATCAGCTTCTCTGGGTTGCTTTCCTACTGCAGTCTGAATGTCTTATTTGTCTTTATTTGTCTAATGTCTAATCTGTTTTTCCTCCTTGAGATGCTTCTTTCTTGACAAGAAGAAAAGTTAAGCATATTTTCTGTACTATAAAATTTTAGGAATTCTTACATTATATATGATCTATCTTTGTTTTGAAGATCCCTGCATTGGAAAATACTGTCATTTTCTGGGTTCCTGTGTAATCTGCACTATCAGCTACACAGCTGAGCAAGGAGGCCAGGGCATGTGTGTGATGGTGCAAGGGAACAAGGCCACGTTTTGGGTGCACATTTAAAGAGGGCATAAAATTGGTTTGAGTTCCTTAGTAAGAGATAAACAGAGACAACAACTCTACAGGGTGCTTGGAAAGGAAATCAGGAAGAATACTGAAAAATGTTTGCTGTTTAATTAAGTATTAAATGAGTCACATTTAAATATCATCTCTTCACATGGAAACTGCAAGCAATTTTTATTACCAGCTCACTCTCAAAACTTTTTTTTTTTTTCAAGTAATTTTGTTCAACACAAAGAAAATTTCTCTGTCTGGTTGAAATCTGTTCCCTAATCTACCAATGATTTGATAAATTATGTGCTCAGATTCTTGCTTTGCTTTGTCTTTTTTCTCTTATCAGTAAAACATCCAGGGCAATGTCAATGGTATTGGTAATAATCAGTCTGTAAAATAGGAGAATTTTCATTGTGGTTCAGTGTTGCATTTAACAGCTATTTCCAGCACTGCAAACTTGAAAATTGCCCAAAGCTCCTGACAAGTTTGTTTTACCCAATTAAGTAGAAAATGTCGTTGCTTGGCCCAGAGTGCAGGAATAACCTCTAAAAAGGCTCCTCTTTTCACATCACCTCGTATTTCTAAATCGCCTCTCTTTTTTACACACACACC
>WAAE01017749.1:0-11840 GCA_013400495.1 Nicator chloris | reverse complement strand
AAAAAAAAAAAAAAGGAAAAAAAGGAAAAGAACAACAAAAAAATCGCCTTCCCCAGAAATGGATGGTGAGACCAGGAACATTTTGTCTTCTCAGAAGTAGGCCGGGGATCATTCTCTGTGCAGATAAGAGCTAGTGTGATGGTTAAGGGAAAGATACAATAAAGGATGCTGACACACAGTGCCGGAGGCCAACTGCCAAGACTTCCAATGTCTCAGGCTACTAGGAAAAAGCAAAGGACTTCTTCAGAAGTGCAACTCAAAATAGGAAGCAGGGAACAGGAGGATTTACAGGGGTGCACCCCGAACTAAAAGCGAGAGAAGTCCTACATTCTACCTTTGAAATACTTTAGATGACAACCTTCACAATCTTCTTCGCATGCTTTCTTTACAAAAACAAAACAGAAGCAAACAAACAAAGAAACCCAAAACCCATCCAGAAGCGTCCCTGTGCCTTTAAAACTTCCCCGAGAGTGGGGACAGCAATTCCTTATCAGCTGCAGGTGGAATTCTAACGACTGCGCTACTTAGGAAGCAAGATTTAAGATCGCCCGTCACTTTCTGTCTTGTGTCTTTATCTCTAACCTCCGGTCTGTTTATGGGGGAAGGGAAGGAAACTTCTCCTCTTGTGATGGGCTGAGAACAGGTTTACTAAAAGCAAGCTTGCAGGGAAGCTTGCCCAAATGTGTGAATGTGAGGGACGTGCAAAGAGGATGCACCCCTGGGGCTACAGCTGCATTCTTGTAGGAGCGGCTACTGTCCACTCCCAGTTGCTCCCAGTTTCTTGACGAGTTTCAAGTGTAATAAAGCAGATACAGAGCTCTAACACCAAACCGTCAAAGCTGCAGGTATTAAAGCACATTAACTGTCATGCAGTCTTTATTCTCTGAAGAATGCACATCACACGAAACAGACCCGGATAGAAGACACTTCCCGGCTCTCCTCTGCATCACTTGCCGTCAGATTTTGCTTTATTTTTGTTCATCTAGACTGGAAAACGTGCATAACGCCCTCATCCTACCACAACCAACTATTTTTTTACTTCTCAAACATATTCATACTGTTCATATGACTTGCCACACAGAACTTCCAAAATCCATGGCTACTGTGGACTTGGTCTAGTTGTTTATGTGGGATCAATGTCATGTTCACGAGAAGCACGGCAGATTTCACAGCCCACTTCAATATGCCTTTCAGTCTGTTTTTTACTGTGGAGTACTGACAAGCCTAATTTTTTCCAATCTCCGATTTCCATTCCTCTCCTTCAAAGTATTTATTACTTCACCTGCATGCAAGCACAACAAAATAAAAACAGAAATAAAAGAGAATATGGAAGAGTCACAGATTATTGTTTTCACTTGTCATTTTCATGTATCTAATGTATCATTGTAATTTTAATCTGTCTCATTTAAATTAAAACTGCTGGCTATCAAGTGTAACTTTATTGTGTCTTCAACATTCAGAGTATCAAAATACATGTCAGGGGCCTTTGTAACGTACCACATCTCATCTTGAATCTCAAATTTGTCCAGGCTAGAAAAGATGCTCCGTTGTTGAAATAGCCCACTGACATTTTGCATGACAAATTTTTACGAAGTACAATGTGGTAAAATATTAAGTTCGATCTTAACTTGTTCTTTGAAACCAAGGGGGAAAAAATCTGGCTGCTTTTTAATTAGAAACCAATCGAGGCTTTTGTCTTCTAATTTAATAAAAAAAAATAGCCCAAATAATTAATTGCAGTCCTTAAAATTTTAATTGATTTCTATTGTCACTTTGTGAGAGTCAATAATTAAGTGGGATTATGGTAATTAAAATTGATTCTGATTTATGAGGATTGTCTGAAAATTATTTAAATATTCTTAGGCTTGGGATGGAAACCTCAATAGCGAATTTTTTTTTTCTTTTCCTTTAAAGGAAAGAATTGGAGGAATATGAAACCTATGAAAAAACCCACAAAACCCCAAACAACCAACCAAAACACAAAACCACAACAGTCAGTGTCCAAATTGTAAATTTGTAAATTGTAATGAAATTAAAGCATTATATTCATGAAGGCAAGATTTCCACAGTATTTAATTTATTGGGTGATAATTGATGCTTCAGCTGGCTTCATAATTGTTTAAACAGCATATGATACATACTAGTGTATCTATACCTGTTAGACATTTTTCATCTCCAAGTCTGCCCCTGATGTTTGTAAGTCATAAAGAACAGCATCCACTATTGTAACCGAGAAAGTGTTAAACCAGCAATTTATCTGGGATTTCTAGGCCTTAATTAGTCATTAACAGCTTCATTTTACAGACAAACTATTTGTAAAAATGTCAAAATCTTTCTATCCACCCATAGAACACCACACAAAAACCAAACCAAAACAACACACACACACGAAAAAAAAAACCCCAAGAAAAAAAAAGCATAGCCCTGGCAAGTTCCAAACACTTTTCAATAGAATATATATTCCTCTGAAGGTCTCTTCCTTTCCCAAAAGCAGAAAATATGTTGAAATACTGTATCCCTAATAGTTAAAGATATGGTTAAGAGAGCCGAATCTTTATCCATATTCAAAGCTCAGCCATGAAATTGTGTTACTTCCTTGTCTATGAAATCAATTTACGACAAAAATACTCAAGCTGTACACTCGGTTTCTGTCCTAATTTGAAGAAAACCCCCCAAAGAGTAAGCCTGCATTACGGGGGAGATTTTTTATCAACGTGTTTTATTTTAATTTAGAAGGAAAAACAAAAGTTTGCCGTTCCCGGGGTCTCTCTGGCTTCACAACGCGGGGTTAAAAACGGCTTTTCTCTCCCATCTGTGGTCCAAACAGCATGAAACTTGCCCGAATGAAAGTCCACCGTCTTCTCTTCACTCTCCGAAGAAACTGGGGTGATTTTGCGGCACTCGTTTTGCGAAAAATATGAATTTATAACTCCGAAGAAACACAGACTCGGAGGAGGAAAAGCTCTTCCTGGCTAACAGTTAGGCGGGCTCTGCAAAGCACCAATCACAGATCACCGCTTCGCTATAAATTCAGGCATCGGGGTTACTGTAGCCCAATTACTTTCTTTTGATTAGGAAGAAGTCTCTGCAGCGATGTCGGAGACCGCTCCCGCCGCCGCTCCCGCTGTCGCGGCCCCCGCCGCCAAGGCCGCCGCCAAGAAGCCGAAGAAGGCGGCGGGCGGCTCCAAAGCCCGCAAGCCCGCGGGGCCCAGCGTCACCGAGCTGATCACCAAGGCCGTGTCCGCCTCCAAGGAGCGCAAGGGGCTCTCCCTCGCCGCGCTCAAGAAGGCGCTGGCCGCCGGCGGCTACGATGTGGAGAAGAACAACAGCCGCATCAAGCTGGGGCTCAAGAGCCTCGTCAGCAAGGGCACCCTGGTGCAGACCAAGGGCACCGGCGCCTCCGGCTCTTTCCGCCTCAGCAAGAAACCCGGGGAAGTAAAGGAAAAAGCTCCGAAGAAGAGAACAGCTGCAGCCAAGCCCAAGAAGCCGGCGGCTAAGAAGCCCGCCAGCGCCGCCAAGAAGCCCAAGAAGGCGGCGGCGGTGAAGAAGAGCCCCAAGAAAGCCAAGAAGCCGGCGGCCGCCGCAGCCAAGAAAGCGGCCAAGAGCCCCAAGAAGGCGACGAAGGCTGCCAAGCCCAAAAAAGCGGCAGCAGCAGCGAAGAGCCCGGCTAAGGCGAAGGCGGTGAAGCCGAAAGCAGCAAAGCCCAAAGTGGCCAAGCCGAAAGCAGCCAAGGCAAAGAAGGCAGCTCCCAAGAAATGAAGTGTTGAAGTGGAAATACTTTTAAACCCAACGGCTCTTTTAAGAGCCACCCACTAATGTCCCCAAAAGGGCTGATACACTCCGTCACTGAGCTCCGTGCCTGCAGCAGAGCCAACTATTCGCCACTATCCGTGTGGGACGTTCGTCTGTGGAGTGGACGGGACGCTAAACTTCCGGCCGTGGTTTACATTAAGACTTTGAAAAATAAAAGTTTACATTCCCTGCGAAAACGCTTTCTAAAGGCTGCGCTTTTTTTTTTTTTTTTTCCTCCCCCGCCGAGTATCGCAAGTGGGTGTATATGTTAAAGGGACTGCTTAAGGGCGGGTACCTTTTGGGGCGTGCTGGTTCCTTTCGTTGTTGTAAATCACCGCGACTCCTAACAGCACGGATGCGACTGCCACATCTCTGAGTGACCGTAGCAGGGAACTGTCAGCACGGCTCCACTGCTTCCTTGGCAATGACCTTTCCGCTTGCCAGCGCTGTCGTGGTCTTAATTTCTGCGTGATTTGACCGACCTACTTTTTCGAGGAGGCGATTGCCGGGGCGGGAGGCGGTAGAAGTCTCCGGCGTTCCTCTTCCGCACCCTGCCGGGCTGGTGGCGGCACAGGCGGCGCGGCGGGAGCTCGGCCGGGCAGTTGTCCCGAACCCCGCGGGCGGGAGCGCAGAGGCGGAGCGGCGCACAGCTCCGCGCAGCACCGGAGGCTGCCCTCCGCCGCCAGTGCCGGGCTGATGGGAGAAGCCGCAGCCGCTCATTGGGCCGCTGGGAAATTTGGAAAAGCCCGCGCTGCAGGGGAAGGCGGGGGGAAGAGGAGGGAAAAAGGGGGGAGCGGAAGGGGTGGAAAAAGGGGGATACGGAGCGCTACCCGCGCCGGCGCCGAGCCTACCCGTGCTCCCGGGTCCCCGCGTTCCGTGAGATCTCATCCCCTTAAAGTGTCTCTACCCCATCTCGGGAGTTCTCCCTTCCCCCGGTTCTGTAGACCTTGTCTTCTCCTACACAAGGCAAAATGTTTCAGCCTGAAGACAATTCTGAAACATCTGTAGGAAAAGTGAAGAGAGTCGATTATTTTTTCCTCCCACCTTTTTAAAAATTTAATAAATGTTTTTATTTGCTTGAAGCATGTTTGCTAATTTAACTGTGAAACTCCTATTTTGGATGGAACAAATTAGAAAGCATTGTCTCGCATTTTTACTGTAAAAACAATACTGTTTCTAGTTACTGAAAACCTATTTAAACGTTGACATTTATGAATAGTGACTGCAATTGAAGAACTTTTAAACTGCAAAATTATCAAGGATTTCGTTGTTATTGCGAGGTTAAGTAGCTGATTAAACGTTTGTTTAAAACTCTATTTACGATTTCTTAATTTTCCATACCGAAGACAGAGGCACTACTGTGTAAAAGCTCTTTTATAGAGTATGTGGGTGGCTCTTAAAAGAGCCTTTGGGTTGAAAGTGACGGTCCGAGACGCCCTACTTGGAGCTGGTGTACTTGGTGACAGCCTTGGTGCCCTCGGACACGGCGTGCTTGGCCAGCTCGCCGGGCAGCAGCAGCCGCACGGCCGTCTGGATCTCCCGCGACGTGATGGTGGAGCGCTTGTTGTAGTGCGCCAGGCGCGACGCCTCGCCGGCGATGCGCTCGAAGATGTCGTTGACGAAGGAGTTCATGATGCCCATGGCCTTGGACGAGATGCCCGTGTCGGGGTGCACCTGCTTCAGCACCTTGTACACGTAGATGGAGTAACTCTCCTTGCGGCTCTTGCGTCGTTTCTTGTCACCCTTCTTCTGCGTCTTGGTGACCGCCTTCTTGGAGCCCTTCTTGGGCGCGGGAGCGGACTTGGCCGGCTCGGGCATCTTGAAGACGCTTTTCCTCCTGGAGAGAGTGAAGCACATTCAATGACCGCAGCGCACGCTATTTATAGAGACTTGTATGCAAATTTCAGGTCTCAGCTCTGTCCAATTAGATTGGATCTTCCCGTCCTGGGCGTGTCCTTGTCGCCGATTGGTTACAGTACGATCCGTCTGCTCATTGGTTCTTTCAGCAGAGAGCGGTTGCAGCCAATCGCCGAGGGCTCATCCCGCCCAGAGAAGGGATAAAACGGGAGAAGTGGTTGCGTCAGTATGATTGTCTCGCTTCTCTGATCTTTGCCGAGGTTGTCCTTCATCCAGCGCTTCCAGCATGTCCGGCCGTGGGAAACAGGGAGGCAAGGTGCGCGCCAAGGCCAAGTCGCGCTCGTCGCGGGCCGGGCTGCAGTTTCCTGTCGGTCGCGTTCATCGGCTTCTCCGGAAAGGTAACTACGCGGAGCGGGTGGGTGCCGGAGCTCCTGTCTACATGGCGGCCGTGCTGGAGTACCTGACGGCCGAGATCCTGGAGCTGGCGGGCAACGCGGCCCGCGACAACAAGAAGACGCGCATCATCCCCCGCCACCTGCAGCTCGCCATCCGCAACGACGAGGAGCTCAACAAGCTGTTGGGCAAGGTGACCATCGCGCAGGGCGGCGTGCTGCCCAACATCCAGGCCGTGCTGCTGCCCAAGAAGACTGAGAGTCACAAAGCTAAAAGCAAGTAAACTTGGCGGGCAAAGCTACTCAAGACTTTGCGCGACGTAACATTTTAAACCAAAGGCTCTTTTCAGAGCCACCCACGTAGTCAGAAAAGAGTTGTATTGCTTTCTTTACAAAGTTTCTCTGGTGCTGAGCCGTCAATAGTACTAAGTTTATTTCAAATGAACTTGTGTTGTAGTGGTTTAAAACCTGGTTTCTACTGAAGGGGGCGGGTACATTTACTTTCTCACCAGTGTTTTAAAATTACTGGTAAAAATTTTGTAGTGATTTGTTGTTTCATTTTTTTCCATTGTAACACTTAGTAAAGAACTGATTCTTCAGGACTCTGCTCGCCTTTCACGGTTCCACAGCTTACTTAGGGTGTAGAATACGGGACGACGTCTAAAGCACGGGTGGGAGTGGCAAAAGCTATGCAGCATGAAGTTAAAAAGGAGACCATCCTAAACCCTAGATGTAGCTACATGCAACAATGAAAGGATTACTTCATTCCCTTCAAAGGCCTTTATTTTAAAATATATTAATTTTCCTGTGTGTTAAATTTATGTAGAGATAAAATGAGGAATGCCTTAGGAGAAAAGGCATTTGATCTACATCTCTAGTTAATCAGACAGACCTGCACTCTAAAGCAACAGTGTAACACTTTCATTCAGGAGAACCTTGTAGTCGTAGTACATTTCCATTTTAAGTGGCATTTTAAAACTTTCTATTCATAATTTTCTCACTGTTCATTGCAACTCCTCTTGTTGCATCAATTGACAGTGGGCAATATTATTGAGTTTTCTGTATTGTTGGCACAAATATCACCCAAGAACACAATCTTAAATACTTTCATTATTAGAGATTATGAGAAAAACTGGCTGATTCCTCTTGCAAGGATATTTCCAGGAGCCTCATCTGATGGTCTGTAGCACACTGCATTGAGGTGATTGGCCTCGTCTTTGCTGCACCTCTGCTCTTTCCATCCCCTGGAGAGAAGGAGTGCTCTGGGCTTGGGGAAAGGCAATACTCCCACTGTGCCTCCTCACCATCCCCAAGCTGGAGGTGAGAGGCTTTTTAGGCAGCATTGTGCCCTGGCCACAGCGGGGCATCAGGGATCATTTGTGCAGAGAAACCAAAAGAGAGCTGCTGAAACACCAGACTAACCTTTTATAGTGATGGTATCTGTGTCTAAAGGTTTGTAAGTGGACACGTTTAGGGTTGTAGTGGTTTTATTATGCTGTTTGATTGATCATCATTTGCTACAGTAAGTATCTCCTGGGCCTTATACTTCTCTTCTTTTAAAACTGCAATGGTAATTAGAATTTTATTTTAACATGCATGAGCCTTCTGTACTTAGTTTCCAGAAGAGATTTCTACATATGTGTTTGTCAGAAAATTTCAATCTCACAATGGTTTGGGTTGGAAGGGACCAATAAAGGTTATCTTGTCCAAAACCTCACAATGGTTTGTGATCACCTTCCACTAGCCCAGGTGGCTTAAAGCCCCATCCTGCCTGACTCTAGGGATGACATCCTCTAGGGATGGGGCATCCACATTTTTCTACACACAGCCTTGTTTGGTGTCCCACAAGCCTCCTTCCAAAAAATCCCTTTTTGTGTACAATCTAAATGTAGCCTCTTTCAGTTTAAAATCACTCTCCTTCCTCCTGTCCCTACTGGCCTGAAAAGAAGCCTTCCTGTATTGAAAGGCTGATATAGGGTTTCCTCAGAACCTGCTTTTCCCTTGGCCAAACCACCACAACTCTCTTAGCCTTTCTTCATGGGACAGGTGACCTAGCTCTCTGATAAATTTTGTGGCCCTCTCTGGACCAGCTCTGACAGATTCATATCTTTCTTATGCCAGAAGATCACAGCATGCAGCGCTCCAGGTCATTTCTCAGGAGACCTGAGTAGAACAGGAAAAATCACCTTCCTCGACCTGCTGTTCAGGATGCTTTTGATGCAGGCCACATTAGCATGGGCTTTCTGGGCCACAGGTGTGTATCTCTCAATCAAAGCACTGGAATTCCAGAGAAAGGCCATGGGATAGAGGTATCTAAGCAGGAGTTGGCTTTCTCTGTGGACAAACTCCTACATGTGGAAGTCAGAGTTGGTAGCATAAGAGAGGCCCCCATCCTCTGCCTGTGGAACTGTCCAGTATATCCCTCCAAATTCTTCCTGTCATCTGACCAGGAATTCATTATTTGCTTCAGAATTTCACTCCAAATACTTACTACATTCATTTGTCTTGTCACCTCAGTACCTGGAGTTTCATCCTCTGTGATACTTAGATCCACTCCCTTACACTCCCAAATTTGTCTTAGGCAGTAGTGCTTTCACCAGTTGCTAACCTGGTGCTGCCATCAACAGAGATGAGGTCTCAAATGTTAAAGTCTGGTAAATCAGATGGATTATACGGTACAAGTCCTGGAAAATCTCCTGGTGTTAAAGACAGCTTTCAAGCAAATTCCAGTGGATGAAGAAATGCAGCTAAGCAAGTTTAAATAAATGAATTTCTCTCCTTTGCTTATGCAACAAGCAGTAGGAAAGAGGAAATCCATATCCCATGGTACCTTAGCTGTATCATTGGGTTCCAATGCACCTTCACATTCTAAAGAATTTGTGACAAATAAACCCCCAAACAAACCTGCAACCAAGGTCTCTCAAATATTATCGATCACAGTTATGCTTGAGGAGAAGTCAGTAATGTCAGTCTGTATATCAAAAGACTTAAAACTGTATAGTTAAAAATTCAAAGAGCTTGTCTACCCATTTTCATCTATATTGCTTGCAATGCTGAGAAAAAATGTACCTATTAAGCAACTCTCACATTACTTGAGTTTGCATGTTATTATACTTATTCTGACAGTTGTTGCAGATACAGATATGGATTTAAACTGCCACTTAAGCTCTCCAATAAATATGAGCAGCTTTGAAGTTTGTTATAATACACTGATGCAATGATTTTTTTTAACTAATTACGTACCCTCTTGTGCAATCATGATTAGATATTGTCTTATTGTAATAAACAAATGCAATTTCCTCATTGTAGTTTAATGAGGAACTAGGGCAACTGTCTTAATTAATGCACATTTGAAAAGCTACAGATTTTTATTTTAATTTTTTAATGGAGCTGAGTTTTGCAAAGATTTCCTTTCTCATTTAACCCGTAGTGTTGTGTGCTCCAATTCATGAGGGAAATGTATCTATAACATGTGGACTGAACACTAAACTTTGAACAAAAAAAATTTATCTCCAAAAAACAGTAGAAACAACTTTTTTAGGGATTATATTCGGCAGCAAAATTTTCTTCTCTTTTTAAAATTATTTTTGCCTAAGAAAATGCTCTGATCTATGAAAGAACTGAATATATCCCTAACAGACACACCTGTGAAACATGTCCCTGCACACTTGTAGCAACATATCGGCGAGGCAGTCTTCAGGAAGTCATGATGTCAAATTATATCTAATGTGCTACACTTGTTGAGGAAAGGGGTTTGCAACTGTTTTATTTACTTTAAGCTACTGGTCTCAGCCTTTCTGTCACCTATCTGAAATGGAAGGGGGTTTTCCAAGTTTTGCAGTGATTATACTGCTGGAAGGAAAAGTTGTACTAGGATCCTGACTCTACATTTAGGAAGCCTTAGGAATAAATTATTATTTTGACACACCAAAAGGTTTTGTATAATTTCTTTTGGTTTTCTTAAGTAATCCGAATGTTGTTTATAACTGCCTCAGGAAGCATAGCCAGACACAGATTTTCAGATATAAAGAACAAAGCAGACATTGTGGAGCCAAATGGGAATGTTAGGCACCAGCCTGGCAGCTCCACTAGTGTCAAATCTTCCAGTTAGTCTATACATAGTATTAGTTCATTCTGTTCAGTCAAAAAAGGAAACCTAATCTAAATTAAAGATATATTTTCATTCTTATACTATAGATGAGTGGCAATTTTAATTTGAAAGTTAAAAAGGAATTTCCAGTGATATTTACGACAGGATTTGTACCCTTTTGACACCTGTAAGTGAAGACATTATTATCTCAATTGCATTTCCCCCATTTTATTAACAATTTTATTAATATTATTTAATTTAAGAAATATTTTATTTCCAGCAATTTTTTGAGATATTGCCGAGATTCTCTACATTGTATTAAAGAATAAATTTAAATAACTGCACAAATTTTAAAGGGTATGAAAAAATTTATAGCAGTGGGCATGCTTAAATGACAAAATATAAGAACTTGCAAGCACCTTAGGCATATCAATTCTATTCTGCTCAAGTAATATTTGAAAACCTAACAGATTCAATTTAGAAATAGTCTCCTAACTCTCTCGGTATTTATTCATTCATTTCACAAATACAGTCCAATATACTGTAAGCAGCATGTATGACATGTTTTCTGCAAATGTGTGAAACACACGGCAACATTTCTGTATTCCTTATTGGAATAAAAATTGTTTCGCTAGTGTTCATACTTCAGATGTCATACAGACAGTTGTTTCTGATGTCCGTAATGCTTTCTTTCGCTGCTGGAGCTCAGTTTACGGCAGCGGACACTTCTTCCTGAGGCCGGGAGCGAGCCCACAGCCCTGCGGCCAGCGCTGCCCCTGAGACCAGTCCTCGGGGCCGGGCCTGGCCCAAAAGCTGGTCCCTCCCGCGCCCTCAAACAGCGCCTCCGAACGGCCTTCAGGGAGCCTCTGGTCTAAACGTTTCCCGCTGGAGCCCGTCACTGACCATTTTCCCTGCCGGTCAGCGATCCCTGATCTCCCTCGCACCGACCTGCCGTGGCTCCGTGCCAACATGAAAGCGCGGAAGGCTCGGTGCCCAGACCCCAGGACCACACGGAGGAGGGGGCAGCTGTGGGAGTGTCCGGGTAGACAAAGAACGTGAAGCCGCCATGGCCGAATTAAACAAAGACAGCGCTGCCCGGGAAAGACTCCTCCGCCGGGCTCGCCGCGAGGAGGGGGTGGAGGAGCGGCGGGGAGGGGCGGGAGCGCCGAGCGAGGCCGCACATTGGTCGGATTTTGCCGCAGACCCGCGGGGAGGGACGAGGAAGGGGCGCCGCAGCCCGAAAGGTGGGCTGAGGGTCGCTGGTCGCGCTCTTGCTGCTGATGGAGACCCAGAGCTGCCGTGGAACTGTCTCCAGCGCAGAGGGCAACGATGCTGGACAGGGAAGCAGCAAAGAGGCGCGTGGGCTGACAGCAGGGAAGGGCAGTGTAGTGCGGCCCGGCATTACCTCGGTTAAAAACAGGTGCTAAAAAGAACAAGATTGTACGTTCGATCCCTGTATGAGCCAACCACTTAAGAGTCGCGCTTGATGATCCTTATGGGTCCCTTCCCTTCTCTTACAATTCCATGACTACGAGAAGCGCGGGACGACGCCACACCCCCTCGGGAGAGGCGGGGCCACCGCGCGCGTCCGTGGGACGCGGTCGGGAAAGCGCCTCGGCAGCGTCTCGCGGGAAGGCCGTGCGGAGCCCTGAGGGGAGGGGGGAATAAAGCGCCGGGCGGGGAAGGGCGGAGACCCCGCCTCCTGCAGC
>WAAE01017747.1:0-62351 GCA_013400495.1 Nicator chloris | reverse complement strand
TCCTTTTTACATTAGCAATTTCACCTGATGCAGTTGAAAATATGTAATACCAAACTACGAAGCTGGTACTTATTAAGCATCCCTGATGTTATTTTTCATTAAAGGAGCTGTTTATTCACTCAGTCCAAATTTGTTTATCTTGGCACTGGCAAAGAGTTTCAAAAAGTGGGGAGAAAGGAATCCTAGATTGCTCTCAGATGGGTTTATATATGAAGACTGGAATTAGTCCTACCTATTTTATAACACATTATTTGATTTACTTTTGAATACTTCTAGCCTAAGCATATATTTAAATATAAACAAGTTATCATACCCAAAATAGGAAATTGTGTAGTGTGCTAGGTATCTTTTTGTAGTTCAAAACCAAAGCTTAAGAAATACTTGCATAATTCTTTGATATATTTGAATAAATAAATAAAACTAAAACTGGCAGAATAAAGTGGAGTTAAAACCATCTTTGACCTGAATTCAGCAGTGTGCTTTCTTGCTGTCACAGAATCATACAGTTTAATACAGGACTTATTTCCTGCAATGTATAATGTGACACGGAGTTTAGAAGATGGATGTTTCTGTCATACATTCAAATGCTAGGAAGTCAGTCTAATTAATTTGACAGATACTTGGTTAGTGCTGAGAATACTGATTCACATTCTGCCTAAACTAGGAATGGGTTTTTGTCCATGCACACCTCAATAGTGTGAGATGCACTGAGTGTCCTGAGAATACACAAGACAACCCAGATTAAAGCGAGAGGTGTCTCCTGAGAGCTCAGACTTGTCAGAGTGAATGTCTGAACAGTCACTTGGCAAACCAGATCAACCCTACATGCTCATAAACTTGGGAGAGACAGACTAATCTGGTATCTTTCCAGCTATTTAAAGCTATTTGTTATTTTTAACGTATTCGTTCACCAGATTTTTTCTGATAACAACATTTGTATCTCAGAATATTTTACATAAAGATATTGGAAAAATACACTTAAATGGAAATACTGCATTACCTTGAGGATTGGATTTAAAATTCCTTGTTATGAACTGCCTCATCTCAAAACTATCATATAAAACTAGTTATATAATTACTGAATTTTAAGGTACAAATATACTTACCTCCTTGGAGAAATCTGTCTCTCTGCAAAAACTAATTTTTTCACAGAACATGAAAATAAGATACAAAATTTAGGAATTCTGTGTCTGTTTTCAATTTTGAAAGGCCCATGAGAATAATTTCCAAAGATGAAAATGGCATTGCTTCTGACAAACAACTTTTATACTTTTTCCCTAGTTAAACTGACATTTTATTAAATAAAACAAAAACATTATTAAACAAACATATTTTTTTGCTTGTAATTCATAAACTGCTTCCAAAACAAGATTAGAACTTGACAGTGAAAAGAAAGAATTAATATAAATAACCTGTCTTCACTGATTTACCATCATTTACAAGGCAAAACCAAGTTGGGTAACTTATTCTGCTTCAAGATCCTGTAGTCATCAGTTGTATAGTGTGTATGAGATTAAAGTGGAGTGATTTCTTGATTCTGCCTTTACACGTATTTGGTTTGTTTCCTTTCTACAGATTCCTCCAATGGTACCAAAACAAGGCATAAGACTGAAAATACAATTCTAGACATGAGATTTAATAGCAGTTGGACCGCTCTGCTTACTACTAGTGGTTCAAAAACAAAATAGTGGGGAAAAAAAATTAGAGCACTATTGCTACGTTGTTAAAAATTGTCAGCAATAGCTGACTAAATTAAATCAGAAAGCCCCTTAAAACATGAAATACTGTTGATTATGGCTGATCTGGAAATCAGCCAGAGGAGAGATGTGGGGAATACCAATATCAGGACTCATTCACACTCTTAAGAGAACATTGGTTTTCAAGATGAAAACAAACATGAGATGAAGTGTTTTTATATGTGTAATCACTTAAATTCTATCTAAAACCCAACGTAAGCCTTCGACCATAATAGGGATACAAGTATAGTATTAGAGACTGTTGAAATTGCTACTTTTTCATTGTCTGTCAATAATTCTCTCTCTTAATATGAAGCTTAGAATTGCAATAATGGCCAGGACTGGTATAAAAGCATAGAGTACGAGGAAATCGACTGTGAACCGGGACAAAGCCCCGGGATAGTTTTGTTCAATGAACCGGATGCCTTGGGAGAAAACACACGCAGCGTTATTTGCAGTGGAACTGTTGGCTCCACCTGTCAAAAGAAACAAACAATTTCTTTAGTAGGTAAATCAGTAAAATTAAAACTCAGACCCTAGTCTCTAGCTCATGCCTTGAATACACCTCTCCCTGACATCACATGAAGAGCTATACCCCCAGCAGTGTTTCTCATCACTGTGGAATAAAACCAGACAAGCTGCATGTTTCTGCAGTTAATCCATGACGTACTTTTTGATGGGAAGAACAAAGGGTCACTAGTTCATGACAAACAAAGATTTGTGGCTTTTCAGACACATTATGTGGAGTGGCATCAAGAAGCAAGTTGCCCATGTAGTCGACTTACAGTGTTCGTATGTGTTGAGGATTCAAAAATGCAAGAAAGGGTGACCTTCTGAGGGACACATTAAAAATGAGGTGTTTATTGATACTAACAAAATCAGGGATTTGTTTTCTAACAGTTGTTAATCTTGTAATAAAGAGGTGCAGGAGAGATTAACAGATAAAAATATGTAGCCTTGGAGAGGAGCACAGACACCTGGATACAAAACCCCAAATATCTTAGGGTAGGACCAAAGCTGTAAGTTTTACCCCACCAATGTGTATTAGCTACTAACCCTGCCACCCTGATTGATTTTCTTGTTTTGCAGGTTATCCTGCTCACAACCAGCAAAACACAGCCTGACAGACCCAAGCTGCTCAATAAACACCACAAAAATACATTTGAACAGAAGCCTCTCTAGTATTAGAGGAGATACCTGGTCAGCTGTTTGTTACCTCTCAATACTCCCTCCACTGATGTTTGATCTTAGATTGTGCAAGTCTCTTGATGCTCTATTTGTTTAACATTGCTCAGAAAAGAATTTCCAGCCTGTAATAAACTTAGCTTCCAAAATTCCTCCAAAGAGGGGATAAAAGAACAGGTGAAAAAGAGAAAGATGGAAGAACTGGAAGAATGAGAAATGGTTGGAACAAAAGAATCAAATTCTGCTCTAGCTTGCTGATGTGGCATTACAGCCGTTACTAATCATTAAGTTCTTTTTAGCAACTCAAAAGTTACCTTTATTTTATCAGGATACATGTACATAGAAGGAAAATAAGTATCAACATCTCACTAAAATTATTTATAATGGACTTTTTTTGAACACTTACCACATGTGAAGTTTAAGCCATAAAATTCATTGACTACAAGGACTTCACTGCTGTATTTTTGAAACGTAAGAAAACTGAGTAGTTTGAAAGGTGTTGGCATTTCTTCAATGGTCCTTAAAGAAACAGAAGTTAAGCTGGCTTTTGCTACATACTAAGAGCCCCCAAATTAAAACAAGCTCTCATTGTTTGTAACCTGTGACAGAAATAGTTCTTGTCTCTACCTGTAGGGTTTTCAAACATAAAGTCCAATTTTAGGGCTAAATGATGAGACAACCATGAAGGCTGTCCCTGACTTTGGTACAGTGTCACAGCATTCAGCCTGGACTTGTTTATGGACAGTCACAAAGAATTCTATGGTTGTTTGCTATTCACATGGCAGTGATAAACTGAAAATGACAAGACCCAAGATAAAGACCCTTACTTGCCAAAATGTGTTGCTTTCAAAGCAAGAAACTACCACCTCTCCCTCCATCTTCAAAACCAAGTAAGACTGAATAGCAATTCATTGCTGCAATAATACCAAAGCAAAAATGAAGCAAAACTGTGAGAAGAAACATTCTACAAGACTGGGCAAATTCAACATCCAAAATACTTCAAGACTCAAGATTCGACAACAGCAAAAAAAATTAACAGAAATAAAAAAACAAAACCCAGCAACCTAAGTCTCAATGCTATTTTTAATGTCCTTCATTGCTTATGAAGATTAATTAAAAAGATTCATCATATTAATGAGCAATGTCTGTGCTGTAAAATAAGGTTAGAAACCACTCTAATGCTTTTAAATTATCATTAAGGCATTAGACTACGGTAGCAGGAATAAATGTCTTGTTACCATAGACACATATCTTCCTGAAGTTAGGCAGAGACCAAATAATTAGCCATTAAGCTAGGTTTATATCATAAGTATGAGCTGAGATGGACTTTAAAGAGACAAAGCATCTCAACTTTGTGAAGATTCCAATGGTTTTCTTGAGGACAACACCATCTGTTGTTAGGCTTACTTCATTTTCATTGGGAGGGTCTCAGGTAAGCATATCCTACTTGCTCAACATCTTAGGAAAACTGCTTTTAATAATTACACATTTATTCTGGTATGTCCCTCAAAAAACCCAGTAATTTCTGTATTGACAAATACAAGGGGAAAACTGTTCAAACTTCACGCAATTAAAACACAAACCCATTTATTTGCACAGTAATAGAGCAAGTGGATCAAAATTTTCCCGCATATTCACGACACTACTTAGTAATTTTTATAGATTTCAGTCTGTACGGGTAGAAAAAGTGACTGAAAAGTTTACTGGCTAAACTGGATAATAATACTAGTAAGATAGTTGAGAGCAACTGCTTTTTTAAAGCAGCATTACCAGTGTTTAATGTGTGATAAGTTCCAGCAGTTACTAAAAGAGGTAGGAACAGGGATTTCTGGTAGGCTCCTTTAATCAGGACAGCATTTCACATCATCATGTCAGCATCAGTAAAAGAATTCAGATGAGCCGATAGATATTAATTGTTCAGTTTGATGTTCAAGGTATTTGCAAAAACTGGGGGAAATCTTCAGCATCTTTGTTGATATCTAGAGATATTGTCTGTTTTTATGTTTAGTACAAGGCCCAACAAGATTAGGTAGTTCTGCCTCTGAAGGAGTACAGCTGCTCTTGCTTTTCCATTGCTACCTGTGCATTACTGGATTCCTGCAATACCAACTGTTCTAGAAACTCTTCCACAGTTGGATCATTTTAACAGCAACACTGTAGCAAAGTAAGATTTTTTCGTACCTTACTAGTCCTGTTCCCACTATCACACCAGCTGAATTAAGTAGCACCACACCACTTTGGACTATATTTGGGTCTTGAACCACGCCAAGTATAACAAGTGTTAATAGTTCACCAATCATGTGAGACGCTAGGACAACAGCAAAGAAAATTCCAAATCTGGAAGCATCAGGATACAATCCTGTAGTCCTGTACAAAGATGAGCAAACAAACAGTTAATGTTTGGGTAGTAAACTTGGAAAGCAGCTTTTACTTTTATTTCTGTTTGGGTTTTTTTTGCAGTTATAGCCCATTAAGTGAAGAGTTTATGCCTTAATCCTTAATATATTGTTTGGAATCTTAACACAAAGGACGTCCACTTCCTATCGTGATGTAAGTGCAGATACATGAGGTTTTCTCCCTCTAGATTGAAGAGGGTTATGCAAAGATGTAATTCTTGTAGAAACTCTGGTTGTTCCAAGACAATCACCATGGCTTGTCAATTCCTTAAACTAACCTGCTGCTTCTTGTAAAGAGTCTTTGCAGTGGGAGTCATCCATATAAGTCACATAATTAAAGAACATCTTTATGCAGGTAATTAACAGCTGGGATTTTGCACTTCTGATAATGTGCAAGCAAACATAAGTATGGATATACTCAATTAAATTAAAAACTAATTGAATTCACCACCCATGTAATTCATACCAATGCAATTTACCCCATACACCTGCATTCTTTAATGCAACACGCTGTTCTCTGTTTTCCCCTAGCTAACCTAAGGGAAAGAGACCTCTCAATCTGTACTTAAGATTAAAAAGTTGAGAAAAGCCAGCAATTGCTTGACAAACTGAATTCAGCCTTATAGTGTATGTGACAGATGACAAAATCCTTTATTACATTGTGACACATTACTCTTTTTGCAAAATACCTCATACCAAAATTGCCTCACACTGGGTGCACACTGCATGCGTTGCTTGGCTAACAAGCAGCAATTCGACATTTAATTTTCTTTTTTTTAAAATCACCATTTATTTTTAAAAAATTTTATTTATAAACCATTTTATTTTTTAAAATCACATTTGAATATGGTCTTCAAATAGAAGTATCAATTTTCTCACAGGCTTTCCTGTAGCGTTTCTGGTAAGACCAGAATAATTTATAAATAGAGGGATGAACATTGACTCTTCCAGTATTAAACACTCAGTGAGCTAGCAGGTATTTAACAACTTTGAAGTACAGATTGGTGCAGAAGAAAGCCTTCCAAAGTCCTAGCAGAAAACTATCACCTCTGAGCTGCTCTAATACTTTCACAGAGATACGGAGACACTGGCTAGTAAATCTGGGTATGAATAGAGCAGAAGAAAGCCTAAAGAAAGAAAAAAAAAACCAGCCCAAAGAGAGAATATTACAGCAATAGAATAACAACATGATGTGAACTGTCAGAAGATTTCCCAGAGGTATCTTCAGCTAAGAAAATCTGCACAGACAGGACATTTACTTGATTGCAAAAGAGGCTCTCTTTGAGTTTGGCCAGACCTGCCTTGTGGCTGATCAGGTCAGAGTTTGGGTCTGCCTGACCCAACTGACTGACCCCACAAACACAAACTCAATGAGAAATGGCTTTTAAGAACACAGAGCTGTCAAAGCCTCTCGAAAAGTTAGTCCATCCAGGACAGTTCAGTCCTGCCTGAAGAAATGACTGCCAAAATTTCACCCAGAAGCTGCTTGCCCTGAGAGGTCTAAGAGCATTGTGAAATCACTTTGACACATCTCCGATGGCTTCCAAACAACCGCAGTATTGGAAAGATAACATTTGTAAATATTATCCATTAATTAGAACCTCACTGTTTATTGTTGATTGTGTTTGAGCCAACCAAAGCACAGGCACAAAGTCTCTGCCCATGCGGATTCCCTGTTTGTTAAGGAGTTGAGAGTGCCACTGAGCCTGGAAAGCTGCTTTCCAAATGGCTGTTTTCTTGGCACCAGTCACAAACAGAAGGTCAGCATAGCACTTAGTGGGAGGAAGAGTAATTTCTGTCTGTCTGTCTGTGAACAAAAGGCTTCTCAGGGACCTTTGCCTGAAGCAGGCAGCACTGACAGCTTGCAGAAATAAGAGCCCAGGTAGCTAAGGGGACAAAGGTGGCTACTTTTCATATCAACACCAAACTACAAAAAAACCTGCCCATGCAAGTCCTCACACCTGGAAGAGCAGAAATCTTCCTCTCGGGGATCTTCTCTTTACACTGAGATTTCAAATGGAAAAAAAAAAAAAAAGGTAAATGCTGAGCACTTCCCCTCATTGCCTTCTATAGAAGAGAATAGTAATCCTTTTTACCTGAGTTTTTCCACATGGGGGAAAAATGCTACTACAAAATTCCCTGTGCAGAAATTCCGATTCAGAAGTCCAAGCAATTTTCTGTAGTTCTACTTTATCCATTTTCCATTCACCTTACTGGAAAGTAAGAGCACTAACATGCACACCTACAGCAGAATGGCTTCTGCACTTTAGCTCTTTCATGAGGCTGTATCCACTTACCATTTTTGAACAGCTCATCAGACAACATGCATCCATGACACAAACCAAGCCTGCTCATCACTTGTACGCATTTTACTACAGACTGCCAACTGATTGCAACTGTCCCAGGAAAACTAAAATCAACTTTGGTCCACTAGACATCTCTCAACATTAGAAAAGAAAAAGATTGAAGAGCAGAAATTTGTGCTTTTCTCTGGAGAGTGTTAGAAAGGGATCCAGATTTCATCACTTCCATATGCTGTAGCTAAACCCCAATGTCCCAGGAAATAAAAGTTTTGTTATTGGCACATACCTACAGGTGACTTCCTCACTTTGGGGATTTTTGGTGTTGTTTTTTTTAAAATTTCCTGTCTTTCTAAATGCAATGTAAAATGACACTTCCTGCTTTCAATATGACACAAGGATGCTAACTGTCCCAGGTCCATTAAAACTTTCCAAGTTACCTAGAGAACTGGTAATTTACTTACTGGGGAAGTGTTTCCAGCTCTGCCTGAAAGAGAAGGGCTAAATTTGTGTCATCTTCCCTTATGCTTTCTCTGTAATCATTTTGAGAGACAACAGCAGGAAGCCATGCCAGGAGGCCTTTTGCTGACATGTTAACTGACAGTGGTAACAAAAAGAAAATGACAACCCAGCAGATGGTCCAAATGCTTACCAGTATATGAAGGTGCTGAAAATGGCCACGCTGATGACACTGAAGGGCAGGAAATGGACTATGTAAGCTACAAGCATTTGCCACTTCTTATATAAGCCATCTTTACTTTCTTGGTCACTGATAGCACGTAGAGGTGGGACTGAATGAAATATATAAGAAATAAAGTAAATTACCATTAAACGGAGAGAGCAAGACTTGTTGTTAGCAAAAATGATCTGAAGCACAGAGACAACTTTAAGAATGTATCACAAACATTCTGCCTAAACCATTCTGATCACTTTTTCCCCCACTATAAATGCAAAGCATGCTCCCTGAAGATTGTAGGCACTGGTAGGCTTAATGAAAGAGGCCTAACTTATTGGCATGCAGGACAGCCTTCTCTTTTTGCATATACAAATTTAAGACAAGAGAAAACCTCTGTCACTGTTGAGGTGCTCTGATTTCAAGCTGATGACAGCAGTGTACGTTCCCTACATGAGGAAAACAGTTTTTAGGGCTGTAAATAGAAACTACTGTAGCTTTCAGTATGACACCTGTAAGAGAAAAATCCTTTAAAAAATGTAATCATCACATAATACGCATGGATCCAATTATGCTTAATTGCTGTCAAAGCTGTTTTGTATTTCCATCCTTTCCACGTGTCTGGTTTTGAGCTCCCTTAGATATTAACTAGACCTAGACTTTCTCTTGCCTATAAAATGCTACACACAGGCAAATCTTTTGCAGTTTAGAATAAAGCCTTCATAGACAGGTCAGCTGTAAAAAAGAAAGGCAGGGATCAGGGCATATTCCCTTAAATTCCACTGAATTTTGTGCTTCTGTATCAACTGGGACATTACCTAGAACAGTGAAGATCTTTCAAATTACTACCTGCAAAAAATACTTTTTTCTTATTTAAGACAGAGTGGCAGCAACACCTGCTGCTGCACGTAAGACAGGACAGAAACTCACACAGGGCCACAGCATTGAGCATCCCTGTGTAGGGGGGGGCACTCACACACTGGTAGACAAGCCCCACGCGGTCCTGCACGGCTCCCTGGGCCAGGTCATTCCTTAGTCTAAGAAGGAAAAAGGCTATAAACAAGCCAAAGAACACATTCTGGAGGAGACGCATGATGATGCCTATCTTATCTCTGGAGAGGTTTCTTGTTGTTCTCCTGATAATGAAACAAAACAACAACAAAAGGCTTGTTAGCTACAACTGAACATGTACTGGTAGGGTATTAAGCTTTGAACAAATCTTAGACACACAGTGTCCACAAAGAACTAATATATTAAAAAAGACAAGGGACAGGTACAGTGGGAGATCAAATAACCAAGAAAGTACCTTTATACATGGAGGGAAAACCTGAAAGATTGGTGGGGAAGAAAAGAAATTTTCTTTTAAAATGGGGGGAAAATCAGTCTTACCGTAAAAGAATCAACATTTGGTAAAAGCCACTGGGTAAGTCTTTGTTTTTGAATGGTATTGGTGGTAGCTCCTTCATACACTTGGTTTTTTCAATGGCTACCAGTACTTTGCTAAAGATCTCTGAGTTTCTGTAGGCTGATACAAATTCCTGAACCCTACTATAGGTTTCGAGTTCGTGTTCCTTGCTTCGGGTGTCCACAGATGTCAGATCCACTGTAAAATGACAAAGTTTTTACTCTATATACACATAATTTTCCCTTCATATCATTTTTCCCCTTGCAACTAACTTCTTGTCTCCATTCTAAAATGTGCAAAGATGAAAAGGTCAGTTGAAAGTATTCAAGGCTTCTTTCTCCTTTCTGTTAGATGCAGCATGAATGAATGAACTGTGCAGCCACAAGAAATCTGTGGTTTGTGACCTCTGTAGGACTCTGCAGTTCAGGTCCTTGATCTGGAAATGCAAAGCCTGAGAACTGTGCTGGTCAGACCTTTAGCATTCTCCTTGCACAACACAGAGCTGTAGAGAGCAAGGCAAAGCACCAGAGGATGAACATTTATGAAGAAATTACTTATCTGGTCATATATTTCTCAGGTTTTCAGACAAATGCTCAGATGTGGCTTCATGGCTCCCCCTTGTCCCCTGCCTGCTCCTCCATAACTATGGAGCTTTATTCTTTGGTTAGTGTGAACTCACATTGTAGAGACAGTGCTCTTCTCTACTTGAGCTGTTAATGCATTGTTGCACTGGGTTTCACCTACCTCCTTTGCAGATATACTTCTCTTCTAATGTCAAGTCAGAGAGTGTTCAGCTGGCCAAATTCCCCTGGCAGGCTCAGCCCAGACTGAAGGAAGTATTACTGACTGCCGTGGAACTCAGGAAAGGTAACTACTGCACAGAGTTAATGGTCCTTTCTAATAAGTCCACCTAAACATACATCCTGACACCAGCAATTTTGCTGGCAGATGGGAAATTTCTGTGTTCCATTTCTACAAGTCTTACAGATTCAGTAACAGTGCTAAAACACCTTAGAAATTTCCCTTTTCCCTAACAGCAATGTATTAGCCAAAGTTTTGAAAACTGGATTGTTGTTCTCAGCAGTATTTGTTCTTACCCAATTTTATATTAATCTTCTACATCTGGTAAGATGTCTTCATCAGTTTTTTATTCCTAAGGTTTCTCTCATCCTTAGATTTTAGTTTCGCAATGTTCTGTTCAACTTCAAAACACAAATACAACAAAAGGAAGCCTTGTCCAAGATTCTTAATTTGTTCTCAAAACCTGAATTAGGCTTATGAATAGCTCCCTGGTGTTCTAAAAGCTGGAATTCAGCAGAACTGTCTTTAATGGTAAACATATCCAAAATGAAGCCTTCGCTTTTACAAACATGAACATCCAAAACAGAGAAACACTTTCTAAAGCTTGGCCAGTGCGACTTGCTGGAAGTCTCACACGAAATAAATGGCAACTGGGTGTGCTTTAAAAGAACTTTAACACTGACTACTAACTAGATCAACTAGCTAATGCCTAGTACTATGCATTAGTACTTTTTATAAACATGTGACAGTTCAACAATATAATCCACACTCAATACATAGGATCTATTTTCCTCTGCTACTGGTGTAAATGATATCAGAATCTGTCCCTTCATTCACATCAAATCACACAAAAAAATATAAACTACCAATTTTCGAAAGACTAAATATTCTGATGATTCTTTGCTCTAATCTGTATTTTTTCCCTTTCTTGTCACATTCAAAGGTTGACATTTGAAGAATGCAGTACTCTCTTTACCAAGCTTTTTTAAAAGTGGGTCTAAATCTCAAATCATCTATGCTTTTCAAGACTATTCAAATTCATGAAGGCAAAATTATCCTCACTGTCATACCAGTATTTTCAGCTTTATCCCATTCCAGCTTCATGTCAACAGCCATCCTCTCTTCTCACTGAGTTTAGAATGCCATGTAGACAATGGGAAAACACTGCCTGCTCTGAATGCAGCTTTTTGGATTGGTCAAATCCCCTGATTAGTGCTCAGCTAGTGTTGTCAGAAATTGACCTGTTGGATTTAAATAGAGTTATACACATGGCTGCATATCTGTACACACACAAACACATCCTCATGCTCTTCAAACCTGTGCCTGTATGGAGCAGGGACATGGATGTCCTGCAGCAAAACCAAGCCTCATTTCCAAAGTCTCCTGCTGACCTTTTTTTTTTTTAAATTGGTAAAACAACACTCTCCAGCTTATGCCAACAGCTTGCTATCATCATCTCCTGAAGCATCCATTCTGCTCCAGTAGTTCACCCTGGTATTAGCAACTCCCCAAATTTTCAGAAACCTCAAACTCAGAATTCCTGGCAATTGATGCCTCAAGTCATCCCATATCTATTCTACATCCTTCCCTCCATGCAACAACTCTTTTCAGTTGCTTGGCATCAAAGAGTACATAAGAACATGGGATTTTCCACAGTTTTGGAATCAAATTAATTTTCCAACATCCAGTGCACAGCCATAGGGAAATGTCTTCAGGAATCCACAGGTTTCATGAAGTTGAGATTCTTTTTTTATTGATAGTTTACTCCTTTACTGCAAATAGGCTATTTTATGGAGTCATTAGGAATGACATGGGCCAGCCCACTCAGAGCTGAAAATAATTAAAAAGTTGGAGCAGAATTCAGATACATTTCTATATCTGGAAATCTTTAATTTGGGGAAGAAAACAAATTGTTTTATCAGAACAACTTAGACAAACTTACCATAGAAGTCAAAAGGATTTGATTGTTCAGGACAGGAATAGCCACAGTCACTAAAAAATGTGATCATTTCCATAGGGTTCCCACAGAAAACCATTTCTCCAAAGCTCATGATGGCTATTTTATCAAATAACTGTTGGGGTGAAATTAATATATTAGCATTATGTACTAGGAATCACAGAACATGCTGACTTGGAAGGAATCCATCAGGATCATCAAGTCCAACCCCTGGCCCTGCATAGGACACCCCAAGAATCACACCATGTGCCTGAGAGCATTGTCCAAAAGCTTCTTGAACTCTGTCAGACTTGGTGTTGTGGCCACTCCTCTGGGGAGCCTGTTCCCAACCACCCTCTGTGTGAAAAATCTTTTTCCAAGATCCAACCTAAACTTTCCCTGTGACACTTCAGGCCATTCCCTCAGGTCCTGTCACTGGTCACCACAGCGATCAGCTCAGGAGTGCATTCATTCTTGAGTACAGCTACTGTCTTGGTCATAGAAATGCTTTGATGGGAAAAATAGTTTTGACACATTCAAACTTCCTTACTGTATTTCTCCCAAAAGAAGTTTGTCCTTTCCCTCACTCATCTCATTGGTGGTTATGCAAAATGACACATCTTTAAGCTCTAGTGGTTCTCAAAACTGTCAATGACCACAGCATACAGAGGTAATCCACAAAAAGAGATGTGGCTTTCTGACTTCACTTCCAATGCACCTTCACTTACTGACTGACCTCCTTCGGTGCTTAATAGCCCCAGTCTGTAAAACCCCCCAAACTGTTGGCAACTTTATCCTGAAGTGCTTAAGGACTTAACAGCACTGCTCTTCAGGTGAACATTTGCCAGGGCAAGGTTCCCACCAGCTATGGTCAATCCATGTTCTCAAGATACCAGGGCTGCTTTCAGTCCAGAAAAGCACTGTTGCTCCCCTCTGGCTCCATTCAGTCAGCCAGGGAAGAGGAGTTTTGCTTTCTTGGGGCAGGTGGTGGTTAAGAGCAAAGTGGGAAACAGTAATGGGGAGAAAACCTCTCCCCAGCACAAACCCTGCAAGCAAGGCAGGACTGCCCCACCACATGACCAAGGTGTACCCACATGCCTTGTCATGGCTTTTCCCACTGGTTTTGGTTTGGGTACTTGCATAACACAAGTATTAGGCACACAGTCAGAGTCCATACTATTTTCACAAGGCAATGTGTGTCCCAAAATGCCCTGTGACTGGCACAAGGCCAGAGTTGCAAAGCTCAAGAGAAGCCTCTAATTCAGCAAAGGAAGGAAAAGAGGCAGCTATACTGGATCTTGTCCTTCCATCCTGAAAAGAACCTAAATGCTAAAAGGTCTGGTGGAAAAGCCAACAGTGAGTAGACATACCTTGAAAAGTTCTGAGCGAGGCTGATGGATTGTAAGAATCACAATCCTGTCTCTGTGTGCAAGCTCTGAGAGAAGCAAGACAAGCTGGTTTGCAGTCAGGCAGTCCAGCCCTGTCGTTGGTTCATCAAGTAGCATGACCTCTGTCAAATGACAAGGAATAGCTTTAAAATTCAGTTAAATGAGGAGCAAATGGCATAGCTTCTGCCTTAATTTGGCAAATAACGTAGAAATGACTTTACAGGTGAAGTTCCACACCTAAAACAGGGTATGCACAGATATTGCCATTACGTGATCTTTCAGTTTTAGTTACGTTTCAGTCATTCAGTTTCAATGACTAGGAATAAGGACATTAAAAAATACTTCAGAGCATAATACTTCTTTTTCCAAATTCATGTGAAATCTGAAAATTACCAAAATGGTTTTGATGCATACATCTGCTTCTAAGAACAATAATGATAAATTTCAGCATGTACAAAATTGTAAATATAAGTGACAAAATTAGCTAGGAGTTATATATTCTGAATTAAATTTATATATACACACAGAATTTGTTATGAACAAACCAAGAATTGTTAAATACAGCAGATGCAATTCCATAGATTGAAGCAGATGTTTGTGCCTTTTCTTCATTATTTTATTGCACATGAAAGGGCAAAACTTATAACCGAATCCATTATTTTTATAGAGATGAGACATAGCTCAGAAGAGGGCTGTCCAACCTTGATCAGGGTACAAGGGGAAGAGAGTTTTCACTATAGGTCTATCTACACAGATTTACTACAGCGTTTACTATAGAGTTTAGTGAGGTCCTGAGCACCAACTACACCCCAGGAGTCACCAGTAGCAGGGATGTACCTCACTGTGCTGTTTGTGCTTCCTGCCCAATATGCAGCTGTAGCACATCCACATGACCGCAAGGATTCCAGCATCCAATAATTATGCACTGCACATTCACTCCGTGAGATTCTGGCACCCTCAAGAAACTTTCTCAAAACTGACAAAATTTTTCCCATGGATGATCCTTCCATAGTTACTCAGCTTTGATTTTCTTTCATTGGATTTTTTTTTTTGGCTCTGAAACATACATGGCACTCACACATACATAAATCAAGGGCAGCTACTCCACTACAAGGCTCAGTGCTTGCACATGTATGGCTCTAATGTACTGAAAAATGATAAATTAATGGGCCACAACTAACATTTGGGAAGAGTGGATGGATAAATTCAAGTCTAAAATAAATTCAAGTCTAATCCTATGCTCAGTCCCTAAGATTTTTAAGATCTTTCCAAGATCAGCTAGCAGATCGATGGCAGACATCAGTTACTGCTTATTCTTTTCTGTCATCACCACACTGGCTTCTGCTGAATTAAAGAATGCAAATGCTTTTGTATTTTAAAGTGGTTTACAGAGGCCTGTGGTAGGAGCACGAAGTGACACAGCCTTGTTTTATTTTGAAAATCCATGCAGTGGTACTTACTGGGATCTTGTAGAAGCTGGGCTGCAACTGATACCCGACGCCTCTCACCCCCAGAAATTCCTATGACATGCCGGCTTCCAATTATTTTGTCAGCAATGTGGCTGAGACTCAGCTCAGCCATAACTGCATCTACCTGAAAAATAATTGCAATTTCAAAAGACTAAACACAGTCCAACTCAGATACCTGTGTGCAATGCTAAAAAACAGCGAAAACAAGGACATAATTTTAAGTTACAGCTTTACCAATATCCTGCTTGCAGCCATTCTAGTTGGATGGTATCTGGCCTAATTTCTATCTGATTATTTTTAATACATTATTTAAATGTGTTTTTTAAAAAATTTATTTCAATGTATTTTGAAATTAGTAAATTTTAGCTGCACTTGACATTAAGAGATAAGAGTTCAAAGATGGGACTAGAAGTTAAGATATGGAGCATAAGGTGCTGCTCTGGCTTCCAAAATCAGGGAGCAGGAAGGCACATCAATTCTGGGAAAGTATAAAGTACTGAGTGGAAGACTGGGGAAGAGAGAAGACAGAAAGCAAGACCCTCTGGTCAGGACTAAACAATTTTATTTTCAATAGAATTCAAAAAAAGCCCTTTAAATAAATCTGAAACACACCAATTTTATCAAGAGAGTAGCTTGTAGGGGGCTTAGTAGACCAGTGCTTTTTCGAGTTGTTGTGGTTAGTGAGAGATGCCCTACAGGAGACAGAGTGGTGTCAAAATCAGTTGTGCTGTCCATGAGACCTGCCAGCACACATGGCTCTAAATACCCCAGAGAACTGAGGTTCCCCTCTGGGGGAGGGGAGCTGACCTCAAAACCAAGACCAGGATCTCCTGCAGTAGTAACTGTTTCAGCTTCGGGTGGGAGGGTTTTGTCCCAGCATGATGGTGATGCTCTGGGGCACCAGCACAAGCCCCTTGAAGAGGTGGGACCACCAGAGAGCCTGTAGGGCTGAGGACCTATTCCCAGCAGGGGGATCTCTCCCCATTTGCAGAATGAGGATTACAAAACCTCATAAGCATAAAACACAGCCATGGACGGAAAGTGCTGCTAGTGAAAACATTACATGACATCCTGTATGACTTCCTGGTGGAAGACTGTAAAATACAGACCTTCTTTTTGATGGAGTTGTTGGAGCATTTCTTAAGCGTTAGTAAAGCCGTGTAGGTCAAAGACTCCTGTATGGTGAGGTAGCTTAACAAAGTATCACTCTGAAAAAGAAGTGAAGACGAAGAAGCAATTAGTCCTGTAGTAGTTAAAATGTTGTCCCTCTTCACGCAAGCTTAATCATTCATATTGATTAATTTGTCCCAAATTTACTAGTAAAATCACATTCACATGACACTACTCCATTACACTAGCAACTTTTTTTACACAAAAGGAAGCACAGTACACAAAAAATAAATGTAGAAATCAACCTGTGGCACGTAAGAGAAGCAATCCCTGAACTGCTCCCTCTTCAGCTGACGTCCATTCACATACACTTCACCAAATAAGTTGTCTTTATGTCCCAGTCTTCCTGAAATTGCATCCAGAAGTGTTGTTTTCCCAGATCCTTTCAAACAAAATAAATTAATCATGTGCTGAGATTAATTTTATGATTCCAAGAGTTGCAGCCTGACTTGGGTGGATACATACGAGAAGTACGAAGTTGGATTTTTTCTCCATAACTTTAAAATAATGGGCACTGAAAATGCAGCTAATTAAGGGAAAGTAAATGGAAAAACTAGAATGCAAATTAGCATTTAATTCATTAAAAAATCACACTTTGCAGTGAAACATTTGAGTTTTGAAGTAACCTTGTCTGTTATTGAAGTTATAATTGTTAGTTAGATGACAGCAGACTGAACTCTGAAAACCAAGCACCAGTTTTACATAGCAAAAGTTAAAATCAGCCACTATTTCATTATTTAAAACACAGACCTCAGTCACATTCATGTTGCTATGGAAGTCACCAGCATTAACTGTGATCTTATTTCTTTTAACATACTGGAACAACTTACCAGAATTTCCTAAAATCCCCATAATCTGGCCACTTTCTATGTGAAATGAAACATCTTTAAGTATTTGCCGGGTCCATTTTTTACAATACAAAGAAAAGTTCCACCATGGGCCAACACGCTCTCTTGGAAAACAAACATCGATAAAAAAATTAGAGATTATGTAAACATTTTACATAAAGCAAGAGAATGGTTCATAGCCACTTGCATGTGGGATGGGAGCTGCAAGGTTTTAAAATATGGAAAAATAGAAATAAACGTATTTCCCCCCTTACCCTTTCCCCTCCTAAGGCTTGTAACTTTGGCATTGTCTGGAAGATAAAACGAGGTCTGAGCACATTTTTCAGAATGATTGCTAAGAGGCTTTCGGACTACAACCAAAAGATCAAACGTGAACGTGAACGTGAACGTTTATTTGCTGATGATCTTTGCCAGCCATTAATCCACCTGTCCCTTTCCTTAAGGCCTCGTGTTATCCCTCTGGCAGCAGCAAGAAAGGCGGTGGGAAAGGGCCCCGCGTTTGGAAATCTCTGAAGCACGTCCTGCGGGGACGCCTGAAGGAGATGTGGTGAAGCTCCGGAGGGCTCTGCCCTGAGGCGGAGGGCCCGGCGCCATGAGGGGGCCCGGCGCCATCGCTCCTGCCGCGCTGGGCTGCGGCCCAACCCACAGCCCACGGTGGCAGCCCCGCTCCCGCAGCCCCTGGCGCCGGAGCAGGGACCCTCCACACCGCCCTGCCAGCCCTACCTGATGGTGTAGCAGACACCCTGGACGCTGATGCTGTCGGGGAGCTGCCCCACAGCCTTCCCCTCGCCCGTGTGCCCGATGGTGCCGCTCTTCTCCAGGGTGGGAGACGCTCTGCCCGACATCCTCGGGTGCCGGGGCTCCGCAGCCTCCCTCACGCTGCTGGCCGGGTGCCTGGCGCTGCCACTGCCGCCACCACCATGCCTCCGCCGGCAGCACGCAGGGGCAGCTCCCGCTGGCCCGGGTCAGAGCAGGTCGCTGCCCCCGGCACCTGCCACCTCAGAGAAAACAGAAGGGCTCCCTGTTCTTTTCCGGAGAACAACTGATCAGTGGTTAGCTGAAGCCGCTATCTGATGTACCTTTAGCCCGAGCTACTGGTGTCCCAGAGGAGGGGAGTATTTCCCTGTCCACGGGGTCAAGCCAGCTACAGAGACACAGCGCGCCAGGAGAAATGGTGCTGCGGTGAGAGTGCCTGGAAAGGGCTGCGTTCCGAACCAAGAGGAGAAGGATTTCCACAGCTTTCAGAGACTATAGTCAAACCACTGCAGGGAGCGACACCTTCCAGCACCATCGCCATGAAGGAAACTACTGAAAATGTCTCTCTGGACGATGCCGGCTGGAGCCAGGTGATGTGCGAGGGCTTGGCTGTGAGTGAGAGCCGCGTGGAGCGGGGGTCCGAGGGGCTCAGCTATCCCGCAGCTCCAGCGCTGGCCAGCAGCTGGGAGAGGCAGGCCGCCATCCTGCCCAGCGGGCTGTCACCTTCAGCGAGCCCTGAGCTCGTCCTGCTCCGAAACGGGGAGCAGAGAGCATCCACGTCCCCCACCGGAGCACACTGGGCGTGAGGCTGGTGCCATGCAAGCCCTGCTCAGGTGCCACCACGGTGGCGCTGAGAGAGGGTCTCCAAGTGTGGATGGAGGAGAAAGCTCCTGAGCATATCCTGGACTGGCTTTCTCAGGAAATGCCTTCAGACTGGATCCCCACATTTGCTGGGGAGCACCTGTTGTTAAAAATTAGCTTCAGCATAACAAAGGGCTCAGAGTTGCTTTGGCAGCAGGGGTCGTTTGGAGGGCTTTCCTGTGGCTTTTCAGGCTGCTTGGTGTGATGTTGCTTTCTGCTGTGTATCTAGACTGAAAAAATTAATCAGCCTTGTTTGCTGTGAGGGCTAGAGGTGCAGGCAAAGATCACGGTCATCCTCTGCCAAAGATACCACAGGCATGGATAGGGCCTGGTACACAGGGAACAGGTACGTTTGCCTTGGCTAGGGTATGAGTCTGACAAGGAGGAAAAGCACAGAGCTGTGGGAGAGATGTGGCTGGCTGGAAGGAAAACTGCAGGCATGGACACAGAGCTATGCCCAAAGCCAGAAAGCTGCCTCAGCTAGGACTTCATAATTGCAGCTGTATGCAGAAGGGCCAAGTAGGCTCTTGTTATTTTAACTGATATCTCAGAACACCAAGTTCCAGCTGATAAATGGTGAAGTTAAAAAACAGAAGAGAAGAAAGAGACTGCACTAGTGGCTGCACACCTATTTGTTCATAAAGCCTCCAAGTTTACAAGTCCACAAGGAATTCAATAATGGACATACTTCCATTGAACCTTCATTTTTAGCTGCCAAAAAGCATTAATTACAATATGCACCATTTTGATTCAGTAGATTAACAGTGCTGAAGTACTACATCTTTTTTCCTCAAAAAAAAAAAAAGTCTAATCTCTTTGTAGTGACATGACATTTATCTCCGTTTTGAAAGTTTTCCCTTTTAATCTGAAAGCAACTAGAAGAGCACAGCAAAGCATGTTTGGCCCCCACAGGTCACTAGAACAGAGTATGTTTCACACTGATTAACAGATAACTGATAACTCATTTCAACCCTTCTGACTTTTGTGCTACAGTAACTCATCAATAATACTGTTACATCCCATAAATACATTTCCTTTTGTGCTTCCTCTTTTCTGAACTCAGACTTCAGCAGCACTTTAGTTATTGTAATTAACTGTTGTAATCCACCCAACAACTTTTCCAGACCAAGACCCAGGATACTATTTTTCACTCTGAAGAAGATAACAGTCTTTATTTCACATACAGTGGAAAATCAAACGTTCTGGAGGTCAAAGAACTCAACTACCAGGTAAAAATTGTCATTTATACACCTCCCTTCAACAGGAAGCATATCCAGCAATGCCTGTTTCTATACCCAGGCCATTTTAAAAGCCAAATAAAGTTGAAAACGTTCACACAACTGTTGCACAGTCAGTTTGTGAGCAGAATCACACTCTTGGCTGCGATATTGGCAGCAGATTAACTCCTGCATTGTAAATACATCCAGTAAAGCTAAGGGATAAGACAGGAAGAGAGATTTGTTTCTAGGCTCTGCTTTGTTTCAGTCTTGAGCAAAATTATTCTCCTGAGGGCTGGAGCAGATGGACTTTCTGTTCAGCTAGGGATGAAAGGAGCCCTTGCTGGCAACAACGAGTATGTGGAAGGGGATTAAGAGAAGATGACTAACAAGGAGGATTTCAGTGAACCAGTGAAATATTTCATGTCCCTCTCACCGTGGCATCTGAATAAGATTTCACAATTTTCAGTTTCGTGGAATTTCTAATTATATTTAAAGTTTGAAACATTTAAAATTTACAATAGTAATAAATTACCAAAGTAACAAAGGACAGAGACCGTTTTAGTGATTAACAGAACAAGAAGCAATGCATGAGAGCATTAGGTGGCTGCAAAAGAACTTCCTTCTATGTATTTCTGAAGATGAACAATAATGTTTTAATATATGCTTTGCTTGTAACATTGTAACTTTGAAGGCATTGGTTGTTAAATTGTTTACTGCTTGATTTGAAGGGTCTTGTTCCCTTCTTTGTTAGGTTAACACAGCATCCCAGATTCCTTGGTATGAGAACCTTGCTCAGATGAAAATGCCCTGGACCTGGAAATCGGATCCCCATTCCCACGTGTCAGTCATCCAAAATCTGAATCTGAAAGTGCAAAGTGGTCAGATGCTTGCAATTATAGGAAGCACAGGTAAGAGCAACCACATTTTGTTATATGACCAGCTCTCAGATAAAATGTACACAATCAAGAGCAACACTCTGCAGACTTTATAATGTCAAAACCTAGTTGAGAAAAAAACTTTTGGGTGTGTCACCAAAATACATTCTTTAAGTGACATGATGAACAAGGAAACAAAGAAAGATACTGGGGGGAGAAAACTATAATCTATTTTCAAACCCAATTTTGTTATGCCCTGCACACATTTGCATTCTGTTTCCTGAGGTGTAGTGAGGTATTTTTACAAGTGTGGCCTTGCAGCCCCAGATCTGCTGGACACGAATCAGATTCATGGCTCAGATTCAAAACAGGCCAGTTGCAGACCATACTCAGATAGCAAACAAATGAGGTCAGACCTCATAAGAAAGATTAGTGCCGACTTGCATAACCATAAGCAGGAATTCCATTTGGACTGAAACAATTCTAACAGGATAAAATATTCCATTTGTGTTAATTAATAGAAACTTACAGAGAAGAAAAGACAGTTCCTCTTCTGTCTGGTGTTACTGCTTTATTACACTGGGGTTTGGTTTTTTCTTCCATTTTCTGGTGGGACTGGTCAAGGGGGACAAGAAGTAGACACAGGACCTTTAAACTGAAGTAAAAAGTGCCATACTTGGGAGGTAAAAACCCCCATGGTGTGTCTCCACTAGAGTGTTAAATCAGGTAAGCTCAGTGATTCAGTGAAGATGCTCCCTCTCAAAGGCAAGGCATATTTGCGAAAGAAGGTCTAACTTTATTCCTAAAAAATGAGAATTTTCTTCCCTATTGCCATGGGAATTTTTCCTTAGCACACATTCTTAATGTAAGTGAAGCTTACTTCAGAGATCCTCCTGATAATACAAGGAAAAGCTTTGCAATGTAATAACATAGTGAGTTATAGACACAGGACCTTTGTAAGGCAACATACACTGAGCACAAACCCCTTTCAGCAAACTAGTCAAACTATTTTCAAAAGCTGTTTATCATCTATTTCATCAAATGTCTTAGCAAAATGGATTAAACTGCTGATGGGTTTCACATTGTCAATGGCAATCAATATGTCACTCTTGAACAGAGCAATACGTGGTTTACAGATGGATGGGTTTCTTTTTTAGGATGTATGTATTAAGAAGCAAGTGTGGAGTTAATCTTTCAACAGGGAGACTAGAAATAAATGACATCTAATCATAAGAGAGTTCTGCGTGTGTACATACAGAATCATACAACAAAAAGGAAAAATTAATCTGCTGTTTAACTCCAAATCAGATTTTGTTTTCATTGTTTCACATTTTTTACCTCTGGGTATGAGCCAGCTTTTCTTAATTATTTAAATGACTTTTTGTCTTATTTAAGTCATAATAATTTTTATTTCGATCGTAATTAATGTTCTTATTGTCTGTGTAATCATTCAATGCCTTAATCATTCAGCTGATCCAGCTGCTGTTTCTGGATTCACAAATCCCTCCACAAAGAGAGCTCTTGCTGAGCATTTGGGTGCCAGCCCTGCAGCCAGGGTGGGACCATCTTTCACCTCTGTTTCAAAAGTGAGAATTTGCCAAAGAGATAAGAGACACTTCTTGTGTTCATGAAGCCATCCTCAAAGCCCAACTACCCAATACTGCTGAGAAATTATAAGGGTTCAAACCACATAGTCCATTCCAGAGGAACAGGAGCTTGTAGTCAGTGCTTTCTTTGAAGATCATCCTTTCTCTGTGACTTTGGGAAAACTTCAGGAGGGGTTGGCGAGGAATTTTTTTCCGTAACATCTCTGTCTATGACAAGATCACTTTTCAAAACCATCCCTTAGAAATTAATTTTCAATTTTTATTTTTCTAGCTGGTGGAAAGACATCCTTGCTTGATGTGATAACCTGCCGGGATCACGGAGGCAAAATCAAGTCTGGCCAAGTCATGATCAACAACAAACCCAGCACTCCTCAGCTTGTTAGGAAATGCATAGCACACGTGAGGCAGGATGACCGACTGCTCCCCCACCTGACTGTCAGAGAAACTCTATTGTTCGTTGCCAAACTGCGCCTTCCAAAGTTTTTTTCAGACTCACAAAGGAAAAAAAGGGTAATTAAGCTGTTGGGAAAAAATAAAGTTGTCAAAAATGTGTCTGACAGGAAATTATCCAAGAGATCCTGTGTGTTTGGAGTCAGAACAGCTAATCTGGCATTTTTTTATGTAGATTATGAATTATAAACCTTTTTCATCTTTCAAGATAGAAACCAGCAATTGTTCCAATGCTCATAAAAAATGACAATCTAGAGAAAGCGTTAGAGAGGCTGAAAGACGAACTAAATTTTTGATCGCTGAGTCTTTTTTAATGTTACCTCTAAAATCAAGATTTGTTTTCAAGTGTCTCGAGCACTGAAATATCCGGATGAATTTTAACATAAGAATCCTGTTTTCAGTTTTATCTATGCACGAATGTGCAAATGAACTCTTGCCTGACGCCTGTCACCCTTGGATCCCCGCAGGTGGAAGATGTGATCGCCGAGCTGCGCCTGCGGCAATGCGCCAACACCAGGGTGGGGAACGAGTACCTGCGGGGCGTCTCCGGGGGAGAGAGGCGCAGGGTGAGCATCGGCGTGCAGCTGCTCTGGAACCCGGGTGAGCACAACTCACACCTTCCCTGGGGCCCACCACACACCACTCGGCATAACTGCATGAAGATGGAAGCTTTCAAGAAGAGCCACACACTCAGTTGCTTCTAGGGCAGCCAGAGGAGTTCATAATCGGGAGACTTAACAGGCCTTGCACCACCCTCTGCCAGACTCTGCCTCTCCACAGCACAGTTAGTGACTGCTGCTGGTCCACTTGCTTCAGTTGCTATCAGTGCTGATCACAGCTAATACTGTAATTATTACAGGAATAATTCTGTAGACAGAGTGTTTCAGCAGCTGACACACTTCTGCTTGCCAGTGGAAAAGTGGAGACAGACCAAGGCAGAGCCCCCAGGAGCCTTCACCAACCACTCTAAAACCACCACCACAAAGATTACTCAAAGTTGCCTGAAGTTACTCTCACAGCAGTGCTCTGGTTTGTGCATATCAGAATAAGGTTTGGGTTTTATCTGACCACAAGTTACTTTGGCTTATTTTAACATGGAGATTGTTTTCCTTTCGTCTGACACAGCTCCCATTCACGTGCAGTATGAACAGCAAAGGTCATTTTCTTCGCTGTATAGTCTCATTGCTGTCTTGTGTAACTCACTCATATGGCTTCGTGTTGCAGGTGAACTAGAAACTTCCATTGTCTTCAGCAGAAGCAAAACATGAGGCTAAATCCACAGCTGATTTTGCTGGATTGAATCCCCTCTCTGATCTTACATATATCAAAAGCACTTGACTGAGCCTCTTGTTGAACAAGATTCCCCATCAGCTTTTTCCCTAGGAAATGAATTTGAAAACTTTTTGCTTGTATAAGGTTATACTTCTATAGTTATGGGGAAAGCAGGTTTTTGCTTTTGTAAGAAGTGATGTTCAGGAATAGATGTACTGAAGTAAAAAAAAAAAACAACTATTCTTTAAATTTAAAAATACTGAGTGAAATTTCATGCACTAGCACCATTTCACTTAGAACATATTTTCCAAACCAAACATGCTGCTTTCCACATCTAAACCTACTGTCTTTGGCAGGAATACTCATACTTGATGAACCCACATCTGGACTGGACAGTTTTACTGCACATAACCTTGTGATAACATTATCCAGACTGGCCAGAGGAAACAGATTGGTTCTTCTTTCACTTCATCAGCCCCGGTCAGATATCTTCCAACTGTTTGATTTGGTTCTTCTGATGACTTCAGGACTCACTGCCTACTGTGGAACAGCTAAAGACATGGTCCACTATTTCACAGAACTAGGCTATCCCTGCCCAAGGTACAGCAATCCTGCGGATTTCTATGGTCAGTATCAAGCACTGTCATAAAAAAAGGGTTACTGGAAATCATTTGCTTTCCTAAGTGGCTATGTAGTGTTGATTTTTATTGACCATGACTCTCTTACAAATTCCTTGTAACTAAATCAAATCAATAATGCAGCAAGTTCAGTGTTTAATAGGATCCTTATTTGTCAGTACAGGAAATGTAGCAAACACAAGAGGTACAGACAAAACTAATTTTAAAAATGCTCCTTCTAACCGTGCCAGATGCAGTAACTTGCCGACATGTTTAGCCTACTTATCCCCATGTCTTAGCTGGTTGAAACTTCTTCTCTGGGAAAGACACAGATAAACTGATCATCAACTGCTTTCTGTAAACAGTTCTCTGATTTCTCAATTAAGAAAATGTAGAAGTTTGTTTCCCAGAAGCTGGCTCCTAGTCTGAGACAAACCTGGTAATGGGAAAAAGGAGTGCTGCCCTACAGAGCACACTGGAAGGGAGAAAATCCTAAAGCAAATCAGCAATCTTTTTACTCCCCAAAGAAAGTTTACATGGTTTCAAATCCATTCATCTTCTGGTTTTTGCAACGTGGAAAGGGAATCTGCCCTGTTAATCTAATGGCAGGAATCTCTTTAGACAGGCTGGTTCCATTCCAGCCTTTAGGTCTTTGCACTCAAGTTGGCCAGAAGGCCTGGTATAGACCTCAGACAACCATAATGCTCTGGAGTAATCTCTTCAGCTGTGCCTGTGTGGCAGGCAGTGCCAGCTGGGCAGAGATAAACAGAAGTTAACCTTGGTGTCAAGCTCCACAAAAAGACCTTTGTCACCATCAGGGTTCAGAGCAGTCCTCAGCCAAGCACAGCCTTGGGGAAGGCTTGCAGCACCCCTCTATGGGAATGGAGAACGAGAGGCACTCCTGGGGAAACCTGTAGCTACAGCCTGTGGTTACAGAGAAACCCCTGTGACATAGAGGTGGGAGGGCAGAGAGGCAGGTGGAAGATCCTTGAATGGTATGCACTGAGTCAGTACCCACAGGAAAAGAAAGGAAATATGGGCAGAAGGAAGGTGGAAATAGGACAGGATGGGAGAGCATCCACAGCAAGAGGGAGCACCTGATGGAAACACACAGAGGCTGGCCGTGTGTCTGACAGAGAAACAGGTGCCCAGGGCAGAAGAGAAGGCAAAGAATTTCTAATGGATTCCTCCTAAGAGTGGCTGAACAGACATGATCAGCCTAGTGCAAGGAGTTACGAAATGTGCAGTGATAGTTCTCTCAGAAAGCATCTGTAAAACATCAGATATTGTCAATCTACACCGAAAGTCAGCATGGGAAAACACTATTGTAAGTTTAGATTTAAAAAAAAAAAGCTAAGTCAACTGTTATTGGTATGACTACATTGTCCTTAGATAATATTCCTTTTGGACTTTCTCAGTATCAGGTAAAGTTTATGCCACCTCTGTAAGATACAACTACGACAGTAACTATAATTAAGAAAAAACATGATTTAAGTCAAAGTCACATAAAAGACTGTAAATGCCTACATGCCAGGAAGGAAATTCAAGCTATTTTTTTCTCAGCAATGCTCTCAAGGTGCTATGAAATTTATAAAAATCTGAAATAATAGTTTATAATACTATAATAAGCAATTTTGTAATCTCTCAGTGATTCATTGAGTGACTAGGTAAGAAACACACACATTAACAATCTGTTCATCTCTAATTACCTAAAATAACTGATAGTTTTAACTGTTGTTAGTTAATGCATGTACACAGGTTGGACTCTTTGCTCCCAATGAAATCCCTGATGCTAAACATATCATAAAGTTATTTCTTATATAGCACATGGACTCACATCAAGTCATGTCTTGCAGTTGACTTGACCAGTATCGATAAACAGACTGCAGAAAAGGAGATGGAAAGCCGAAAAAGAGCAAATGCTCTTGCCAACTTGTTTGTAGAAAAGGTCAAACATTTTGATGATTTCTTATGGAAAGCTACTGAAGGAGACAATGCTGAGACCACAGTCATCAAGCAGAGGTAAAGAAAAGAGTGCCATACAGAAGATCTGGAATAATAGCTACACCTTGTGCTAATTTAATTTTTTTTTCTTTTTCTTTTGGGCAGGAATTCCGAAGAGGTTCTCAATATGCCTCACCATTCAAGTGATCAATTACCAGGAGCCTTAAAGCAGTTCACTATATTATTAAGGTAACCTTATCTTCAGCATAAACAGTTTTGTATTGTGCCCATTTGTATTTTAAATCATCAGGAAGAGGCACAGAACGTCCCACACCAATTGTCTTCCTTCAGGCTTTCAGCATTTTAGACCTGCATTACTTGGTGGCTACAGGTGCTTCGAAGGTTTGATTAGGTAAAATCCTTTACAAGAAACAGGGAGCCCAACAGGGAGCCAAAGCCAGCAAGTTCCAAGAATTGATTTTAACACTGTTTGGGGCTCTGTGTCTGAATATAACTGGCATTAGTAAGTGTTATATCTTACGGTCAATATTGCTGTTTTCCTAGTCGTCAGGTCTCCAATGACTTCAGAGATCTTTCAACATTATTAATCCATGGATTTGGAGCCCTTCTTATGTCATTACTAATTGGACTTTTGTACTATGGCCATGAGAAAAACGGACTCTCTATTCGTGACACAACAGCACTGCTGTACATGTTAGGTGCCCTAATCCCATTCACAATAATTTTGGATGTTATTGCCAAATGTAAGTGTCAGTCTTCTTGTAAATGCTATAAGGAATCAAAATCAAAAAAATTCTTAAATCTATGAAAAAAAATAAAATTATTACAACCCAGTGTGCTTGTTCCTACCCTGCAGGTCATTCAGAAAGAGCAATGCTTTATCATGACTTGGAAGGTGGAATGTACTCTGTTAGCCCATACTTCTTTGCTAAGGTAATTGGTTTTGTTGCCAGGAAATACAAGCAGCTGTCTTGAACATTAAAAAACACAAGCAAACCAGAGCCTTGTTGTATAAATAATCACATTCATATCAGACTTTGTTCTTTTGTGTCTGCCAGCTAAGGCTATCAGTCTCACTTCCTTAGTATTAATAGATTAAGCCTCACACTAGTTTAGAACTTTGCCATAAGTCATGGCTGAGATCCCATACCAGAAAAGCCACAGAACCTTTCACTGGGTTCTTTGGCCAAAATGTGAGAAATCTCAGACTGAGATTTCCAGGTTTAGACAATTTTACATACCTGCACATTTAATTCACCGCAGCATCTCTGAAAGTGTGCTTACATCTCGTGATCTGTAAAACAAAACAATCGTATGAAATGCAAAAGCAGAGGTAAAACAGAAATGACAAAATGCTCTGATATTTCCAGTAGTTGTTTGGTCCAAGCTAAAAAATGTATTATGTGCACAAAGAGCCAGAGTTTCTAGAATTAAATTTAGAACTTTTTAAAAACGACATTCTCTTTTCACAAGGGTTTTGAATAATCCCTCTTTTGTGATGTTAGATGAGTTCTGCCTGCCATGGCATCTGTAATTTAGGTTTCCATTTCTGCACAAGATTTTAAATGCTTATTAGTGGCTGCCAGAGAAAAATATTCTTTGCATTGTGTCACAAAGATTGCACATTATTCACAGAGAAATCGATGTAATTTGTTACAACCTTAGTATTAGAGGATAGTAGCAACCCTCTTTGGAAGAACTAATTCTCTCAATATACCTCTTTAGATATTTGAGAAAATGCCAGTTATGCTTTTGTTTTACAGTGAATCAGGTTGCTAACTAGACTGCCTTTGGGACAAGGTGGTGAAGGGACCAACAGCCAAATTGGTCTCAAATTTGATCTCACACTAGTTTCAACCAAAATGGGACAAAACATGCAGTTGCCATGAGTCAGTATTACTGTTATCAAGCACACCAATTTGCAGCAAAGGTGTATTATGTTCTGAGAAGGTCCCAAAACTCTTAACAAAACAATCTGTAACAATTAGCTTTAGGCATTGTCACAACCAGACAATTAGCAAGGATTTGTTTCTGCTGTGGATTGGTTTTGCATGTCACTGGCAAGCCCTGACAGGGAGATGATTGCATTCTAAGGGAGTATTTCCTATGGCTTTTATAAACAGTCCATCACTACATTAAGGCACGCCTCATGTATTTTTACATCATTCACCTTTTTCTCTTCTTTTTATTTTCTTTTTCATCTTCCCAAACAGATTTTGGGGGAGCTCCCAGAACACTGCATTTTTGTTATAATTTATGGGGTTCCAATCTACTGGCTGGCAAACCTCGTTCCTGAGCCAGAACATTTCCTGCTGAACTTCCTGTTATTGTGGTTGGCTGTTTACAGTGCCCGTGCCATGGCACTTTGGGTGGCAGCTGTGCTGCCGACGTTACAGCTCTCGGCCTTCCTTGGCAATGTCCTCTTCACATCCTTCTACCTGAGTGGGGGTTTTGTGATAAGCCTGAACAGCCTCTGGACAGGTAAGACAAAGCTCCCACCCTCCCTCCAAACTGAAATATCAATGGCTTTCATCAATGACAGTATGTCCTGTGCAGGAAAATTCAGCTCTATTCCTACCTTTGTAATCATCTTCTTGGATGGTGCCAGTGCACTCAGGTCATCCATTTTACATCAGCTTCTCCATCTGAAAATGAGGCAACAAGAACTTTGGTCAAAAAAGCACTAGTGAAATTCTAGCTTCTTATGTGGTTGCTAAATTCTTCAGCAAAAAGAATTGTATTCAAAAGACAAAGATGGAGCTCCAAGAAGACTTAGTTGACAGGGGGAGTTTGATGGATAGGGATATTAGCTAACTCCTGATTTCCCATCTCTGTGTAACCATGTAAAGCATATCTGCTATTTTGTCCAATAATAAAACTGTCACATGTTTACAGCCTCTGGCTGTCAAGAAGTGAGACAAACCTGCTGTATTTGGCAGCGGCACGGCAGTATTCGAGGCCTCAAGTTTTGTGTATGTGTATCAATTTCTGTCATTTTCTTTTGCAGTTCCCTTCTGGGTTTCAAAAATCTCTTTTCTCAGATGGAATTTTCAAGGAATGATGCAAGTCCAGTTCACTGACACCACATATGAGATGACTGATCAAAACATTACTTACCAAATACCAGGGAAACTTGTAAGTCAGAAATAAAAACTGTTGCACACGTTTGATAAGAAATTGGAATGCTATTTATATGCCTGTCATATTTAAATAGGTGGTGTAGGCCTCAAATTTGGCAATTGCCAAATCAACACATGAAGGCGTGTTGTTCTTGGTTGTAAATTTGTTCCTAAATATGGCCCTACAGCAGTCACTCCTTCTATGCCTTTCTTTTAGTTGAAGAGAAAAAATAATAAAGGGCAACTCTTTCCTACTCTAGCCCCAACCATGCACTTTGCTGGAATTGTTTAGAAGCTGAACTGTGTTCTTCTGAAATAGCAATAGTGTAGCTGCAACCCTCTATCATATGACCCTGGAAGCTACACCCAAGCGGAAAAGAGGGGAAGGTAGGACGGGCCAGGGAAGCTTCCACATAAAACACACTTCACAGATCCAGCATGAAAATTTCATGCCTTCTCCTAATTTTCTGTTATTGGTCATTACAGATCACTCAGGCTATGGACCTGGACTCCCACCCTCTCTATGTGAGCTACATTGTCCTCACTGGCATCATTTGCAGCTTCCTGCTTTTATACTATTTATCTCTGCACTTTATCAAGCAGAAATCAACCCAAGACTGGTAAGAGCAGCGGAGGCAGCAGGTGACGGCCTCCCTCGCAGGAAGGCAGGGGAGGAAGGCTCTCGGTGTGGGAGCCCCGGCTGTCGCCCAGGAGGGGAGCGGCAGGCGCCGGCAGCCCGGCTGCCACAGGATGGCAGCAGAGCCCCAGGAGTCGGGACGCGGGCAGGAGCCTGCCAGGGACCGCGGCTGCCGCCTGGGATTGGGGTCGGGGGTGGGTTTTTGTTTGCTTCACGTATGGTCTGGACGAGTGACAAGGCGCTTGTCAGTCCTGCACATCTGGAAATAGTCTGAGCTTTGGGCCAGCGATATAAAAGGACCCACTGCACTCTGTAATAATAGCTGATGTTTTAGTCCATAATGTTTGAACATACGATGATCACTTAATTCAGAGGGCTACAAGAGTACAGGATCAAAACACTTTCTGTGGCATGTACGACTTGTATTAAGAACAGCACAGAGGAAAGCAACACAGAAGATTTCACAAGTGCTTCAGGAGAACATGCAAGGATGGAAAACACAACTGTTAACTATTCTGTGTTCTAGCTGCTTATGTGTTTTAAAGCTTTAGTTCCGTGTTTTAAAGCTTTGCCTTTGTGTTCCAGTAGTATGCTGATGATGCCCAAAACAGGCCTTTGCTCACTGTAGAGATGAGATCTTGTAACAAATACAATTATCTCACCTTCTTGGATTTATTTTTTCAATATAAATGCATACCAATTGATTGTTATTAATGACATCTTTCTCCCTTGCAATACGCATCATAGCAATTTGCCAAGTTCGCTTCCTAAGGTTGTCAGGTAGAAAACACCAACCTGCCCCTGAGTAATTAAAAATCTAATGATGCAACCCGTTAATGCTTGTCATGGTACACCCAGTTCTGCTCAGAAAATGAGTATCAGTAAATAAATGGCCATAATTCAGACTCATGATAAGTGCATCTGCAAATTAGGTGTACAGTTACTGTGAGCATTTTGTAAGATTAGCTTGCTTGCTAAATGTTTAGATGCATATCTCTGTTCTTACATAGAGAAACTCAAAGCAGATTGTCTAGTTGACTTTCATTTGCATGTTGCACACCGTGGAAAGTTCCTCGTGTAAGCTGTTACTGTCCCAGCTACTGTCATGTGAATTGTGAGGTTTGGTTAGTTTCGGTGGGGTTTGGTGTTTTGTTTTGGTTTGTTTTTTTTTGTTTTTTTTTTTCTTTTTAAGAAATAGGAATGAAAGAACAACTGTGTTTTATTATTCTACTTGGCAGTTAGGATTGCCACATTACTTTCCAAAGGGTAATAAATTCCCAGGAGAACACTGGTCTATTTCTGTTAAGCAGGTCTGATAAAATAAGATCAGCAGTAGGAATCCAAAACACTATAAGGTTCTTCTAAGGTGAATTCTACCATTTCTTTCTTGTTCTGCTGCATTTGATTTCAGAAAACCCACTTGATCTGATCTGAGTGCCATTTTGAAATTATCAGATTTTCACTGCCTTTTAGTGGCAAAGCCAATTCTTTCAGTCCAATTCAGCATCATTAAATTGTCAGAATAGCAGCTTCCTGTTTGATTCTTAATTATTCCTTTTTATTATATTTAAGACACTTAATTTTTTTTAAAGTGGTTTACTCTTCTTTGTAATGATCTGTTGTGATTAGAATCTCTTTTATATTACACTGAAGTTTTAAGGGTATATATTGGTACTTCTAGTCTAAACCTCTATTTTCAAGGTATTTAGAGGATTAAATTCTAGGCTGACTCTCTGTTGTGAATTCACTTTGATGTTTAATAAAAAAAAAAAGGAGCGACACAATGGGAGAAATTAAAGACATAAGGGACAGCTCTGAATTTTAGGGGCATATTGTCATGCACAGAAATCTTCAGGCATCTAGATAAGAATATACCATAGCCTTAACTTTGAATTTCCTTCCTTTTGTGAAATTAGTCAGGCTGCTGACATTACTTAAACAGCCTTTTTCCATTTAATATTCCACCCTCTTACCATTATGCAGCAGGACCAAACGGTGTGAGTGTTTCAGAGGTGGTGTTATGACAAGGGTGGATGTATCCATAATGGGGACTTGAGCGGAGAGCCGAGGAACAGCCTGCGTGCCGAGTGCGGGAAGAGCTATCATAGGACGTGGCCGGGCCTCTGTTTACATAGAAAAAGCTCATATTCTATATACTACAATTACATTAGCACACTGCCTATGATCATATCTTGTTTCCTTGATGCCGAGAGATGGGGAATATAGGCTGTGATTATTGTTACAGGCTTTAGCAATAAGAAGGTAGGAGCCTTGAAATACCAGCAATTAGCGTTCATGCCTAACAATAGCATCCGTGGGGCTGTGTACGGAGAAGAGCTCAGGGAAGAGCGGGTGGGTGACACACAACCTGCCCACTCGCACTGCTGGCACTTGCAAAGAATGCAGGGTCGGGGCAATGATGCCCCGCTCAGCCAGTGAAGGTCGTGCCGTATGCCTTGGCCCCTGCGCACGCGTCCGCAGCAGAGCTGCTGCTGCCAAAGCAAATGGTTGGTGAGGCAATAGAACTCTTCCCACGAGCTCCAACCAAGGCTGAAAGTCATAACTGAATTTCAGCACAGCTTTGCTTTCCAAGTTTGAGAGTAGCCGTTCCTTTTCCTTAGACTGTATCCCTGTGTCAGCAGCAGCAGCCACTGTGCCCTCCTGCCTGCACTCCCTGTATCAGGATAACCACAGCTGCTGCAGTCCACAACAATTTCAACACTGAGACTAAACAGCACAAGGAAGACACTGCTCAAAACTCCCTGTACTGCCCACTGTGCCCAAAATTCACTGCAGTGCCCACTCCACGTGGCCAGTACAATGTTAGGGAATTAAGCAATGTGGTGAGGCAGACGTGCCACTCAGCAAAGCACTGCCCGCCAGTCTGACAGTGCCACCATCCCAAAGATTCACCAACTGCTATCTTTGCTCTCCCTATATCCTCCCTGGCCAGCTTTAGAAGGGATCTCCTCTGCTCTAAGTCCCAGTCCCTGCTCCTGCAGGCAACCATGTCAGTGCAAAACTGGTTTTGAACTGGCACCACATTTAATTGGTTACAGGGCTTCCAGGCTGTTCTGTCCAACTGCAGTTTGAACTGTGCACAACCAACTGCATCAGTCTGTGGGGCTGCAGTGTGCAGACGTGTCCAGTTTGGGAATGAGATTACCAAATACACACAACAACGACATTCGTAAGGCAAATTCACCAAATTTAGAACCACAAGAGTCGTTGGTTACAGGGAGACTGATCTGTTGAGAAACAGATTAAAAAATTCCCTTTATTAGTTCAGTATTTAATATGGCAAGGGGCGGGAAGTTCTTCCCCCAGTTTCCACTCCGAGTTTATGCAGTCTCTCCACTATGGCAAAAGGACAAACTCTTTTAGGACTGGAAAATGGATTACAGAAACACTGCCCTGCATACTGGCTCATAGGTAGTGTTAGTCCTCCAAAATATTTTTAACATCTCCTTGGGGAAGGACTAGCTTTCAATATGGCTAGCCTAAATTAATAAGTAGTTGCCAAAAGTTCCATTTCATATTTGTTCATTCCAAAAATCTTTTCAGAAATGCTAGGAAAGTAACAAGTATCAATAACCATTCGTTTTAATAAAAAAACCCCACTGAATTCCTTAAAAAAAAAAATCAGACAATACACAATGTGTGGAGATTCTTTGGGTAAGAAATTGCAGGTGTTGTGTCCACTTGTAGCAGAAATAACAAACCTTTCAGGTTATAGCCACAGTGATTAATTTTAATGGCAGTAGACAAGAAACAGTGTACACAGAGCTCTGTGACATGCTGCTTTTTTTTTTTATATACTCTGAGAGCCAAGACAAGCCCTTCATGTGTTAGCAGCTATTAATTAAGGCAACAATGTTTAAGCAGTGGGTTGAGGTAATTTTAAAACTGCTTAACCCTTTTCAGAACTGCTGAGCTTTAGAAAGCACATATATATATGTGTGTTCATATTAATACGTAGAAGTATCTGCATGAATGGATTACATACATATGGATATACACACACAACTAATGCCTATGATTGCTCTTTTTTTTCTGTAGATAATATTTAAAAAGCAGTTCCAATCCGTAATTTATAGAAGTGCTGCTGCCAATTTATATAATTAATTATAAGACTCTTTGTTGACATTTATTTTGTCATTAAATCAAACTTAAACGGTGTTTTGAATTGCAAATTTTGTTGGCATTATTTTGCTTTCATGGTCACAATTAGGTACTTATAATGCTTCCAGTGCTGAAAATGCTGCAACTTCAAATCCTCAACATTCACACCATGGCTTCAGAACCAGCATCTTCCATCAACAACACATTTGTATGTTTTGCTCCTCTTTAAGCATATGATCAGATTTTGCTACATTTCCGGCTGCATCTCAGCACTGTTTCTGCCCCACAGTAGTTTTTCATGTTGAACAAGTGGGTTTAGAGGCCTAAATGTTAAAGTACTGGCCAGAACTACATGGTGAGTAAATAAACAATGCCACTTGCCTCAAAAGTAATTTGTGTTTTTTACGCAAGCAAATGCAGAGGAATTGGAAATCTATGAACATTCACAAGTAAGAAAAACCCAAATGCACACAACACGTAATTTTCAATAAACTCCCAGTGCCTTGCAATAACATACAACCATATCAGGTCACAGGTAACATCATCAGTCTTCAAGACAGTATGTTTGCACACTTTTACTTACTGAGGGATGGGGGAAGGGTTTAGAAAACAACAGAAACTTTCTTGGAATAGAAAACTTTCACATTTCACTGAGAAAATCAGAAGGAAGAAAACCAAACAATGTAGCAGCACTGCTGTGCTTTTCTGGACTCCACCAGCAGCTCCTCCCTGACACAAGTAAACATCATCCTTCTCCCAGTTCGATGCTGGGAAGATTGCCCTAAAAGAACCGAGTATTATCTTAATGATCACTTTTCAACAAACACCCGAATCTTCTATGACTCAATTAAAAAGAGTCAATCACCTCGTGGTAGTGCTTCATCTGACTGTGGAAAAGCATAAAGCAAAAAAATCAGAGCTCCAAATCAGGCAGCAGAAAAGTGTGCTAAAGAAAGCTTTGAAGAACACGATGTGTAGTGCCCTTATTAGCTGCCACCGGGTACTGGATGTTACGCTACACAAGGCAGTCACTGGATTTCCAGGTGGGAAAGTTGGAGGACAAACCTGCTGTGGCCACCAGCCCAAGAGACTGATCTCAGCTGAGCAAGGCAGAACACCAACAACTTGTTTGCTCTTTCAGCATCCCCCTGATAGAACCAATTTAATCAACTTTTTGGCTTGTAGTTCTTCGCGATAGGAGCATGAGCTGCCACCCCCCGCGGAGCCACAGGGGCATTTCAGGCCGGTGGGCACAGTCCGAAAGCCGGCACGGTCGCACCAGCCCAACAGTGATTCTGCACACAGCACTTCTGGCCGCTCACACCACAAACTGTACCTGCTTCCCCAATTCCCCCCACAACTCCTACAAATCATCACGTAAAAAAGTGTTCTGGCCGGGTGTTATTGTTACCAAGAAAGGCGCGCTTGTCTGGTTACAGCAGAGCTCAGCATTGCCGAACGCTCTCCACACACTTGCTCCAGGTTTATTGCTTCTAAAAGCAAGGCAAAAGAAAGGTGAATGAGTATTTTTAGCTTTATGTACTTCACAGGGAATTGCTCAGTGCCTCTGCATTAGAAAAACGCCTTGCAGCTCTGTAGTATGTTCAGTGACAGGCGCGTGATAAATTTCCACTGGAAAAAAACTCCTGAACATGACTGACAATAGTAAAGCCACAAATTACCGTAATTTTATGCCCCCTGCAGCTAGTGGTATAAAACACAGTTTTCAACCTTGTTTTTACTTGCTGAATTTAGACAAATTTATAATGTTATTGATGACAGTGAGAAAGACACTCAAATGCAGAAATTGTATTCCTTGGCACAAACACAACTGGAGCACAATACTTTATATGTACTATACGAGATGAAAAATATGGTTGTCATTAAACACATATATATTAAAAGATGGAAAACTAGAGGATTCAAAATAATTGATTTCACATTATACACATATTTATTTTCAGCTATCACAGACTTGATCAGGGGTTTTTTTCCTCCTCCCTGGTATGCTGAACTGGTAGCCAGGTGCAGCACATGATAGTACCAGTGCTCTCTCTTGCTGAGCATTGATGTTTGAAATGCAGGCTGTGTCAATAATATCATGAAGAAATGCAAAAGCCTTGTTTAAGCAAAGTCTACAGATATATTGCTCCTAATGGATTTTCCAGTGAGCATACACTTTCTATCATATTCTAATTTTCACAGTGTCATTTTACTTACAAAGGGTTCTGAGGGCCCTAGAACTGGACCATTACTTGAGATGATCAAGCTTTACAGTTGGCTGACCCCCACACAGACCATTCTGTCTACTAACTAAACTGATGGGAGGGAACTTCCAGGAAACTCTGCAAGTAACAAGGGCAATTGAATGATTTATTTTTGGTGTCGGCAGGAGGTTTTTCAGTTTATGGCTCAGTAGCAGACTCAGAAACTGGACACAGTCGCTTCAGTTACAACCTCACCCGAGGCTGCAATTCCAGTATCGGAACATGCAAAGAAATGGTGACGGCCCCAGTGCTACACACAGTCCTGTATCCAGACTCCTGTTCAGCCCCACCCTGAATTACACTACCACCACTCTTACAGCTGCTTTTAAATTTGAGAAGTGAGAGGTTGAAGAGGCTGCTGCTGGAACAAACTTCCTTTGGTATTTCTGGCCTGTGATGATGCTGCTCTCCCTTCAGCCACCCAGCTGTGATTACAGGGCCAGTGCCATCCCAGCTCCCTGTGGGGGAAAGCCATGAGGGCCAGCAGGACTCAGCAGCTCTGATCAGTCCTCTGTGCCTTCTTCCTTCTCTGGGCTGGGCTCAGCAGCCAACACACCCCTAGCAGCCCTTGCTGCTGCCACAGCTGCCTTTTCCAGCGCACCTCAAGGAGAAACAGTTGAAGAGGAGTCAAGTGGGAGCCATGCAAAAGGCAAAGCTCCATGGTGGTGTGTCATTGATCATGGCAGCCAACGAGCTGCAGGCTGCTCCTTCCCCTCATGGTCATTGACTCCCAATCCCACTCACTCCTAAGTCCCAGGCCTAAGGCATCATGCTGAAGCTGCTGGTTTTGTCTATTGAGACCTACAACTGCCATCCTTCCCAATTTCCCTGTACTTCCCATCCGAGTTCCTCTGCACTGATCTTGTATTTTGACAATCACCCCTCCCAGCCCATCGCCCATAGAGAAAAATCCAGCACCCAACAAAACAGCCTTTCAGAGCCTTCTTTGACAGCCTTGAGGAATGATAGCTAGAACAACCCTGCCCTGTCCACCCTCCCCTGCTTTCCCTCCAGCCCAAACTGCTTTCCACCTGTGAAGTTCACCCTCCATTCCTGCCCTCAAGACTCAACTCCAACTATCTACAACCCTTCCCAAAACTCACTTTTCCGATCTGCCCTGGTCTCACGGATTACGTGGAGAACAGCAGATGCCAACTACTTGCAAAGCCAAGAATTCAATTTGCTGCTGGTTGTCAAGGCTCATCACTGCCAGACACCAGGGTTTGCTGCTTTCTAAGCCCTGAGTTCACTGGCACTTAAGAGCTGAGGGAACTAACGGTGAGAAACACAGCTACAAAGAGGTTTGTAGCAATCACTGCAGACAATAGCAATTCCACAGACACCAGTGCTTTATCAGTGTTCAAGAGTAATCACATGAGAAATTGTGAAGCATTAGCCAATTGCAATATAAAGGTTTAAGAGTATCAGAGAGAAACCTTGCATTAATAGTTTTATCTAAAAGTAGATCAACGTGGAACCCCCATCTATAGCAGGCACTGCATAAGACAGTTTCTATTATCTCATTTTCTTAATTACAGGAAACAGTAGAGAAAACTTAAACCTCAAACTTCCATATCTACTTATTTCCATATCTAATGGCAAACCCAGCACTTTGCTCTTGTAGCTGAGGATCTGCACACCTCGGGAGATGCCCTCAGACTGAATTACAGTCTCAGTTGGAGCCATTAACTTAGAAGGATATTGGGTTTCCTCTGATTATTGATTCACAGAAGCAGTGGCAAACCACCAGAGGCTGCAGCCATTCTGGAAAGGAAATACTATTTGGCAGTTACTTTACACAGAAATTATGAGAATAATTTTAAGAAGTGCAGAGAAATCTTTGCTAAAAAAAGCGCTAAATTCAATGACAGTCTCTGCCTTTTCTTACCTGCTTACTTTTTTCATCTTTACAGTAAAAACAAACTTGTGCAGAAATCTGGACATCCCTTCTAGATGCTGACAGATTTCTCACACTGAACAGCAAAACCTCCTGGTCACATCCATCACTTCTGTCACTTTCTCCTCTGCTGTGTTCCTGGGGAGTCCAGAAGCATCCCATGTTCAAGAAAAGCACTAAATACAGCAGTACCCTGGTGAACACACTTCCAGTCTATTCCTCTGTCAATACGTGCACTCGTGATACTCCCTTCAGAGTTATGATCCTCCCTTGTCATGTAAACAGCAGCTGGAATCCTGCTGACTCAGGCATTCAATGTATAAAAACCCTCTGACTCTCACTGCTAGTCACAATTCTTTCAGCTACTCCATTTTCAACAGTGGGTACATATTAAAGTGTGAAGACAGCTACTAACCTACCAAGCTGCAATTCTTGCCATAAAAGGGTTTCAGGAGACAATGAGTTGAACGAACTGTTTTAGTAGATAAGGATAAAACCATAGCACGTAATTATCATGCTGCAAAATGACTACATTGGTAGTTAACGAGGAAACTTTTCCTATGTTGATCCTGCCCCTGCCTCAAGGGGACTGGGGGAAGAGGCAAGCCCATAATGTAGTGCAGGGCACAGAAGTGAAATTAAGTCATCTCAATTCAGGCAGCAAGCTTTTCCCAGTCCTCTCAACCCCCATCAAGACACATGATTATGCAAACACATACACACTCCCACAATTTGCTTTCTACAGTAACATGTCAGGTCATGGCATGTCAGCAGGCCCTCTGCTTCCCACGGAGTCCTCTGCAAAGCGTGCTTCCATCTCACAGACACTGCACCTGGTCTGGATCTTGCACAGTCCCAGTTATCCACTAGCCAGTGGCAAATAATTCTATCCTGCTTTAAAGGGGTGCATGCTGTGGTCGGTGTGCCACAGTGCATTTGCTCTCAGGACCAGTAAATCACCATGACAAGTTCGCAAGGCTGCCATTCTGCATTTTGTCATCTTACAGGTTTCTCTCTTTGAAGATGAAGAAATAATGAAACCGCCTACTTATTTGGTGAAGAAATGCCAACCTTCTAAACTGCACTTTTCTTCATGCTTGAAATGGCTGAGTCTCAGCACAACGATGCACAAGAAATATTATCATTTCAAGCGTGTTCTTGAAGAGTCGGCACAAATGCCGATTCTGCAAAACCTTCCCGTTTATAACCTTGTTTCAGACTGAGATGACTGTGTCCCAGAGTGGCACAAATCCCTCATTGGCCCACATTTTAAAGACAGGAGAGACTGCACTTCTCTGTGTAATCATCCCTTAACTGCACATGAAACATTTACTGGAACAGGAAATCAAAAGTATCACACAATAGCAGCCCATCCTTTGAATAATCTTCTTCCCATTTATGCCACAGAGATGGGCTGGGCTCCATGAGTCCAGGCTATTCCAATGGGATCCCAAATGGTCAGCATGTCCTTTGCTCATTTCCCTGTCACTGCTGCCATGAAACCCTGGTTCTGTTTGGTCTCATGTTCCTGCAGTGCCTCACTGATGTTTAAACGGCTCCGCAGCTGGCTTGCTCAGCCCACAGCTTTCCATGAGGTCACTCAAATGCAATTTTGGAGCTGAAAACAATTTCACTTACACTCTTCAGTTACAGGCTATCAAATGTACTTATTATCTCCATAACTGTAACAATTACAGGGCATGGTTCTGGCAGAGAGGCAAACCAGCTAGAAGAAAAATGGACAGATGTTAACTAGCACCAATCCTGCACGGTCAGACCCCACCGTCGGCACCAGTAACACAGCCCTGAATCTGGCTGTGGCCTTGTGTGCTGCTCCCCTGCCTCAGAGGGCAGCAGCCAGCAAACATGACCCCTTGGTATCACAACACAGACTACTGATAGGTGCGGTACCTGATCCACAGCCTCATGAGACTTCACCTCCTTGTGAAAAAGGAGTTAAGATCCACAGATCTGCTGTTCACTTCCTCTGTGATGACCTGGTGTTTGCTTCAAGTAATATTCTCTTCCTTAATCCATGTGCTAGCTCAGCTCCAGCTGCATCCATGCCCATTTCCTCAAGTTATGCTCAGCTGTAACTCCAGTTACAGGAACATGGCTACTGCTCTGAAACGGAGAGATGCACAGGATGACCTCTAAAAACAAGAGCTGTGGCACCACAGAAAGGGTTGCCAACTAGTTGACACAGTCTTCAATTATGCTGCTATTACACTGAAACACATGTAATGTAGCTGCAGCTTTAGAAAAAAGAACCATCTCCATTTGTGAAATGAAATAAACTGAGTCCTGCCTAGGCTTGCTTTCATGTAGGGCACAAAACCATTAGGCTATGAATGAAATTTCGAATGTTAATGCCTTATCTTGACAAGCCAGGAACAAAGGGTGCGAGACGGTTCGAGCCACGTAGCTGCTGTATGTTGTCAAGTCTACGCTTGTGGAGTGCTGAAGGTCACTGCAAAACCACACCACCGAGGAAGCAGACACTGCTTGCATTCATCCAGCTTGTCTGGAAAACAAAATTTACCATTGTCTCCCCCCTTCTGATCAGCAAAGCCTCATTTTTAAAGTACAGCAGGATTTTTCTGTATATTTGTTAATATAATAATTAATTAAATTGGACGCTTAACTTAAAAAAAAAAATTAGGTCCCAATTTCTTTCTTTGACCATACAAGTCTTGCAAAATTTTGCCAAAACCTAGTGTGTACAGATGAATTTTAAAGTACCACAATTTTGCCTATGTGGGAAAACCTAAGAAAGATAAAGTTAAGATATGGCTGAAAATGTAAAGATTAATAAACAAATGCCGAAATGCCCAGAAACAATCTTTCACTTTGTTAAAACCTGTTTGACAAAACGTGTTCCATTTACAGCAGGCAACGTGTTCCATTTGCAATACCAATGTGCACATTTGTCAGTTTCCATCATTATGCACAGAGATAAGGGATGTATTTTCTACCTAATATTTAATCTTTATAACTTAGACATGTCTTATTTTCATGATCACACAACTCTGGGCTCTAAAATATCATCTCAGAGTAGCTGTACTCCCACATTCCTTCAAATAAAGCATGTCCACCAATCTCCCGGCAAGTAAAAATTGCTACCCCTGCAAAGAATAGGCACTGCTTTGTTTAAAGGGCATGTTTTCATGGATATGGAGTTCTTGTATCCATAAAATTAACTGGACTAACAGTTACGTATATGACTACAACACACAAGGTTAGTGGAAAAGGCAGAAGTGTTTTCTCCTTACGTATAATATCCAACACTCTCCCAAGAGGCTTAATACAAGAAAGTACAATTAAGAGAAAACTTAAAAAATATGTTTATTTTCTGAGTAGATACAGCTGAATGCTGAAGGTGATGTTCTTCACCCTTGTATTTTCACCCCAAAGTACAGTGACCAGGCAAAGAACAAGGATTAGACAGTCTCCTTCAGGTTTACAGTTCTGTACCCCTCTAGCAACTTTCTTGATATACACATATCTGGCAAATCAACAGTGGCAAAACAACAGTTGAGTTTATAGCAGATCATACATCAAAATGGAAACATCTCAGCAGGCTGCACCTTGATATTTCATTAGCCATTTTAACAGCATTTCTATTAATAAATCTTTCTATCAACTGCAGTTACGGCAAATAATGTTCATCACAGATTTAAATTAAAAATCACATATAACATGCTTTTTGAAGTTTTTATTGAATGTAGTATTTAAACAATGTCATTAACAACTAAATCACAAAACCGTCTGTTCATGATGCTTCCAATCTTCTATTCCTCCATTTTTCCACATAGAACTTGAATGTCTCCTATAAACAGAGTGGAATAAACAAGTTCAACCTTGTTTCAACTGAAAAGTTACTAATTCTGAGCAGAGTCTTACGTCCTGACAAAATCTATTATTCTCTGTCATGCAAAACTAGAGCTGTATTGAAGTCTGTATAATTAGGAGAAATACCAGAGAGAGTGAATAAAAGGAAAAGGAAAACCTTGCCAAAAATGCATAATGAAGCTTCTATTACTAAATGCAATAATATAATCAATTTCATTTTTTAAATGAAAATACTTTTTAACTTCAATCTGCAACTGTGTCAAAAAAATTGAAACGCTTTTGAAGACCAAGCTGCATTAGAGAAAAATTGAACAGGGAAATCAGAAAATTAATCATCCCAGCGACTTGGAAAAAACACTCGTATGTTCACTAGCTACATATAAGAAACAGACTTCTAGGTTTTAAATTTACAGTCTGTACAAAAATTCAGATTATAAACTACGTAAAGCTGCAGAAAAAAACCACCATAGCCATTGAAAGGCTAAACCAAACATTTTGTGCCAAAATTTTCTCCAATTCCTTACAAACTAGAAAAGAAAATCACAATTACCATGAAGCAATATAGAGAAACAGTATATAGCCAGTCTTCACAGAACTACAGAACGTTGTTTTTAGAATATAAAGTGGTGAGAAAAAAGCAAAAAAAAGTTTGCTTAGAGAATGGAAAATATAATGTCGTCCAAATCTGCTTAGCAAAAATGGTACTAGTAGACTATTAGTCAAAGGAATGATGCAAAACTATTTGCAGTCTTCACAGATTTAATATCATGCTGCTTGTCACCCTCAAGGAACATGTATTTGCACAGTTGCATAGGCATCTTGGCAGGGCAGCTAGAAGCAAAGCTGCAACAGAAAAATAATTCCTACAGTTCTAAAATTCCATCCTACTAGCACAGCAACCTATACTAGATACAAAACACTAATTAATGAAAACCAGAAGCCATTAATTGTTACTGAAGCACACATTCTACAAGCTTTTTCAAGTCCAATTGCTTAGATAAATGCCCCAAGGAGATTTGATAAAGGTACACCTGTAGATGAGTGCCTGATAAGAAGGAGGTGGTTTAAATATTGTAAGCCCCAAGAGGTTTTATTTCTTTAAGTCCAATCCAATACAAGATTACCATAGCTCCCACAACACCCAGGACTTCATACACTCCTTTGACAAGTCTCTGCAGAGACTTAGTCCCTATGTAATTATTCATGGAATCTGTTTTATTAATACCGACCATACACAACTCTGCAGATCTATTTCTTAAGTAGGAAATACTCACGGGGGGTTCAGTGAAAGGGACAGGCTCTCCTACTTTCTTCAGAAAAGCTGCTAAAGATTTCAAAGAGATCTCGTGCAGCTCTATGTTCTTTGCTTTTGCTTTCTCATACGTAGCCTTTACAGAAGGAACATCCCCGTCCAATTCTGAGGAAAAAACAGAACCCACAAAATCTCAGTGGTTACTTGTTTCGCTTTCCATCTGTTTTCATTCATGCTTAACCATCGACTGCTGCTCACACATTTGCTTGAGAAGCACTGGGATGAAACTGAAGTGACCCCTGACAGTTTCTCTGCTGTCCCCGGGGTCCTAGAAGCAGTACAACAGCTCCTAGCACCTTGTAAACATCAAGGAAGCCATCATGTCCAGTTAAATTCATCCTGTTGTCTGGGAGGGAGAACAAAAACACCTGCAGTATGGGAGCTGTCTCAGGTTTTACTTGGTCACATTTGGAAACATCATCTTCGCAACCATAGGAGCTATAAAAACAATGGTTCATAAAGAAAAAAAAAAGAGCTTTGTGCAGAAATGGATAGCCTGTGTCCCCTTCTTGTGAGAAAAAGCTTCCCACTCACATTTGGCAAGTGGCTGAGCTCCTTTCTGAATGTGGGAGGCTACTGCAAAAACGGCATGAAATGACAGCTTAATGAAAGCATAGAAATTGTTAACTTTCTACAACTTTAAAATAGATTTATTGTACGGGAAACACCAACAGAAAGAGCTAATACCTAGATTGCATTTAATGGACCACACAATCGTGATTTTACATATTTCTTTTTCCTAAAAGGTATACAGCAAAGGATGGTACAGCTCACCAGACTGAAGGAAAGCTAGCCCTGGCAGTGGATCTCATCTCAGGACCAGGACAGGAGTAAAGGTCCTTTTATTTGTTTTATCATGGATGCCTGACAGATGATTAAACTTCTTTCAGCTGTAATCTATTTTCTACTATATCTTTGCCAAAAACAATTACAATTTTATTTGCCCATTTTTTGTTAATTAGAAACAGTGACCAATTGCAGTAATAACAATACTCAGCCACGTTTCATAGCCTTTTCTAATTAAAAATAACAATGGCCTGAAAGGAGAATTATTTGTTCTCTCAAAAATTATGTTAATACAAGGTTGGATTTGGCCCCAAACAAGAAATCCTTGAAATCTTTGAAAGCTTACTAACTTTAAAATTAAAAAAACCCAACAACTTTGATTTAAAATATTTTATTTCTACCCCTTGTGGCTAGAGCACAATCTAAGCCTTCTCATTTTCACTTGTGCTAAACTTTTTGCTGATGATCCCTTCAACAGTCAAATGTTTAATGTCTCATACAGGTAAGATGCTTGCACAGAATAATCTGGGAACAGCTTTTAAAATTTTTCATGCTTGTACTGGAAGTCTCCTCTAGAACCTGCTAGGAGCCAGGTACATCTCTGCCTGAAGAGAGTACAGCAAACATCTGTTCATACAGAGTGTAGCTTCATGTGTTCAATACACTCTACCCACTGCTTTAGGTATAGTAGGGCAAGTGACTGATTCTCTGCAATCTTTATGAAACTGCTATACCATCATGCAGTTAGGAAGGACAGTGAAAAACTTACTTCACTCACAGAATTTTTACTGAGGTAAAAGCAGCAGAGGACTAATGACAGCATCAAGCAGGAAGTACAGTGCTGGTGACAAAAGGGTAATTTTTTGTTTTATAAAAACGTGTTAAAAAACCCACCCTGCTGTGATCTTGAACTTGTGATCTGTTACAGGGCTAAACAATTTTTGGTAGTGATTGCTCTTTGCAATGTTACTAAGTAAGCAAATTTTCTAAGTTAGGTAACACATCACAGGATTTCTACAACTTGATTCAAATACGTAAGTTTGTATTCCTTGAACACCATATCTTGGATTTGTGTTTGAAGTGTTTTACCTAATTACTCCTACTTATCTCCTCTGTGATAGGCTGGTGCACAAGGGCTTCTGTCCTTTTACTTTTTGGTTGTAACAAGTGTGAAAAGGTTTTACTCCCTGTAACAAAAATGGAGGACAGTATCAGAGTACACAAGGCGAAGGACTCTACAGCATAGAGATGTAAGCTTACAGCTGAGTGTTGCCATAGGAGCTGTATGTCCTGGTTTTTCAAGAGGGAGTCTTGCCATTAAGCATACTTCAACAAACAACTTGACTTCTTTAGAGGTGCTCACCTCTGACTTCAGCTATAAAGAGAACTGACGAGTACTTCAACTACTTCTGTAAATTCAAATGAAGGCATCTGGAATGTTGACTTTGGCTACATTATAAGATGCATAAATAATTTGCACTAATAACAATAAGATCGTTTCACATTACTGATAGAACAAATCACTTATGATTTGGAAACACACACATATAAAAGGAACCAATATTACTACATGCTTTGGGGGAAAAAAGCTAAATTAATTTCAAAAGCTATTCATTTCTACAGCATTTTTCCCCATGGGTTAGGATGGATTCTTTCTTATCCCATGAAGCCCCTACTTTAGGTTCTAAGTAAAGGATTCACAGCTTGTGTTAGCTGGTTCTCTTCCAACCTAACAGCTAGGACAGCACACAGAGCCAACAGACTGAAACAAGAAAAACCTCAGATAAGCCCTGCACCTCTTTCTGACTCGAACTGTAAGACAAGTAAGGGCTTGCATGACCTTCCTGAATGTCTCCAGAGTTCTTCCTCAAACACTGTTCCAAGGAGAATCGCTTACCGTAGCATCTCAAGAGGTACCGGTACGCCATTGCTGGATCGAGATGCTCAGGAACCAGTTCTAGAAGGGTCTCAATCCTCTTGGCCTGTGAGATTTAATGCACAGACAACAAAACGAGCGTGAACTTGAAATCTTAAAGAACAAAATAAAGCCACCAAATTCAGAACAGTGAGTGCACATTTTTTAAGTGAAATGAACCGTGCTGGTAACAAAGAATGGATTGTGTGACTCAAAGTATATACAATAATTTTCTTCCCAAAATTTTGCAGATATGGAATAGTAAAAGAAATGAAGCACAAAATGCAATTAATGTAATGAGGGTCTAAAATCCATACTCAAGAATCCTAAACATTAGCATAGTCTTTTTTTTTCAGGTAGGCAATTAATGTATCAATGAGAATATGGCAAAATTTCAACCAGTTTAGGAAAATTGCAAAACACTCAGCATCCTTCAGTGACCTAAAGGTCAATGGTAGCTATGATCAATGCTTAAAAGGAGTCAGATCACTTACTAATGTGCTTAAATTTGGAACCTCCTTCCCTCAGCCTTTGATTGCAGTCTCAAAATTCTCAGGTTTTAAATTAAAAGCAGTTTATTGAAATTAAGAACATCTTTATCACAAGCTACCAACTTTGATGTGTTAGTAAAATTTCAGCTTGATGAGCTGGGAAACTTCAACCTTTTTAGTTCTTTCTTACAGACACCAAACAATAGTGTTTATCACAACATATTTATCATCATCACTTCAACAGAAGAACTTTAAATCTATTAGTATTTAATGGCAATTTCCACAAAACATAAATGTGCATTTGGCTCATTTGAAAAAACATTTATTCTAGTCCGTGTGCTAGATGTCTCCTGGAGTTGCTCTGCTATGAAAAAGGAATCCATATGGCTTTGCTTGGGTGTGTATTGCAGGGTTTTTTTGGTGGTTGTTTTTCAATGTTGGGTTTGAGGGGTTCAATTTTTTTACTGTGCTAAGGCTTTTTTGTTTGCATTGGAATTTTTTTTGTTGGCCTTTGGATTTGTGTTTTATTTGTTTTGGGGTTTTTTGTTTACTTCAAGAGGGCCACAGGAGGAGGGAGGGATAGGAGGAGAGCAAGCACATAAACGACAGCATTTCACATCACAGGGAATGAGCACAAAGCCAGGAATCTAAACAGATGCTCCAACTAGATACATGTCCAAACCACCATAACAAGTAATATGAAAAGTGTCTTTCAATGTAAACACAGAGGCATTTTATCATCAGAGAGAGGCTGAGCTTTTAACTTGCATTTGTATTCATACAATGTAGCCAATAAAATAAGGACTATCAGGCTGTGATACTATGCAGTAAAACATTCTAAGCACAATGTCTGTAGGATATACAGTGTAACATGGAAAATGCAGGAAATAACTGGAACAATAGAAAAATATTAACTACACCCTCCTTTCTATCATGCTCCATAATGTAAACTGTTCTTTAAACATAACCAGCTCTGCAAATTAACCTCCCCCCTCCCCAGGAAACCCAGTAAAGCTGTCAACTGGGAAGTTCAAAACACTTTAAGAAAGGTTGACGAAATAGTATTTTACGACATATAAAATAGTATACATGAAAAAAATACTGTACCTGTCCAGGTTTAGAGGCTGATCTAGCCACAAAACGCCCTAAAGTTCTCTTCTCCTGAACTATTGCATCACACCTCTGAAGACAAAGAAATGATTAATGTAGCAGACATGAGTAGGTTACTGATAGACAAAATTACTAAGAGGAAAATTTCCAATTACAGATGCTTAAAACAATATACTAATATATTTACCTATTTACAAGGTCAATAATTGAATATTAGTTTGACAAGAAAATCAAAATCCAACCACAAACCAAGTTCATTTCATGCACCTCTTTAGTAAACATTTATAAAATGGTAGGTATAAAGTTTGTTTAAAACAATAGGGGAAAGAATTAAACTAATACTTCCATATACCACAAAAAACGAGGTTTAGGACTGCAAAAGAATGAAAAAGAGAAACACTATTCCTCTCCAATTATACTGCCAAGCATTCACAAGTGAGCTAGGGATCATAAGGTTAATTATACATTTAATAAGGTGTCAGGGAGATAACTGCTCATTTCTTTATAAAAATTAAAATGTACAAAGCAAGTTCTCTTTAAAGTATAATTACCTACACTTATGCATACAAAGGACTGATTTCAATCTCTCTATTTTATAAAAGGCTTTAACTGCAATAGACAGGGTTTGAGAGAGAGAAGTTGAACTTAGAAAAGTTTGAGACAGACCAGATAAAAATCAAAAATCTATCTTACTTTAGAAACAAGGACAAAATAAAATACACAAGACAATATTTAGTGTATGTTCCTCAAGGATGTCAGTCTTCAAACTCTTAACAATGCACAGTGTGGTGTTTTTATCAGCTGCACGATATCAGTACCAAAATGCACAGGAAAAAGAGAATACTGTGCATATGGAAACACATACCTTGAATTTCCTGTATTCAACCAGTATTCAACCCAACAAGAAATTTTGGGTTATGCCATGATGAGCATTCTGTACAAGTAATATGGTTTACAAGCTCTTTAAGGTCCAGGTGAAAAGGTGTGAAGGTTTATGCCTTCAGGCAAACAGACAAGAAGTGGCTTTATGATGCTAAATAGGGGCAAAGCACTGATGAGAAAAACTTGCAGTATTTTATTACCAGTTCTAGCCATTCTCTCTGCTGCCAGTAACTGCTCTGAGAGGAAAGAGTCTAGTTGGAGAAATGTTATCCACGTTATCCTCCCTTTCATGCTGAAATATCAAATCCCTTCTGACTCTCATCAGTAAAAGCATTTTCCCTCCAGACAGTAGCAGACACTGCTGCTGTTTCATAAACCTTTAAATAGACTCTTATATACATATATATATGTATATACTAATATTTTAGATTACAAGCAAAATAATTCATTTAGATTGTTGTTTACCTTCCGAAATATAACAATGGAGAGTGATTATTCCTATTGTCCAGTTAGTGGATTCCTATTAGTGGAATACTTGATCCACATAGCAGTCACAAATATTTAACACAACTCTAAGTTTTTCCTGAGCTAGAAAACCCTTATCTTCACAAAAGCAAAAAACCATACCCAATTTTCATTTACTCATTCCATGTCAACCGAAGAGCAAACAACAAATCAGGAAGAGTGAAATAACTTAGGATTTTTTTTTCATTTTGATGTTTCAAGCTATCTAGCAGAAGGGTTTTATGGCAAAATTGTAGTCTCCCTTTCATTTAATATTCAGATGACCAGTTAGGCAAAGCACCACACAGCGTAAGGGAATTGCAAGTAATACACCTCACACTGTAGCAGAAGTCACTGAACAGCTTTGTTGCTATCGTCTTGGAATATCATAAAATATCCCATGGATGAAGCAGAGCTTCTTCTTTAACAGTTTAAAATACTCAGGAGCTGATAAATGAGTAGCATGCAACATCAGGAGATGCAAAGAGGCCTTGATTTGAGGCAGGAGCCTACGCACACATCAGTCTGGCTGCTGGACTGTCACCTGCTTGGATGAGCCTCCTGACAGAGCCTGTTTCCAAGCACCCACAGCTCATCCCACCTCTTGCTTGGCTTGTCTTTAGCTCTGCACAAATGGCACAAATGCAGCTGTCTGAATTCCTAACTCAGCTGAGACTGTGACCCAGAGACCAACATTCAGGTTTTAATGCATCTGTGACACTCAAATAGAAAGCAAATTCAGCTCTTAATAAACCCTGAATACATTATATACAATATTATAGCAACCTAGTGAAGTCCATGACAAGCAATCATTGCCTGCTTCTGTTTTGCAAACTGTACAGCTGTAAGATATTATGTTTCCAGCACTTAAGAAATTAGGTGAGAAGTTGCAAGGAAGTGGTTTGCAAGAAACAACAGACATCTAACAGAGAATCAGGAGAAAAATATTTGCAATATACAAATACTTCCTTTATTTCCTTCGTGTTACTGGAAGACAAAAAATGCCCCTGACTCTGGCACACACTACTGCTCTCAGCACTAGAGCATGAGCTCATGGTTTAGTCTAAAGTGTGCACTGCTACTCACACTGTAATTCAAACGCATCCCAGCAGCAGCCTATGCTGCACAACACCTCTTTCTGACAATTTCTCAGTTAACCTTTGAAGAGCTCTAAGCATTTCTGCACCTCTTGTTATGTCATTACCTGTATCAACGATCTGGCATCATCCACTCTGTCTGCACTGATATACTGAAGGAAAAGATCTGTGACAGGTCTGTACATTCCAAACTGACTGGCCAGTCGTTCTGCCATGGCACCAACTGCAAAATGATGGGTACATAAGGAAAATCTTAGACTGAAAAGCTGCTTTTGTAAACTACACAGGCATGATTTATGCTGACTGAGCAGGTTTTATGTGTAATGGCTCTTTCATAACACCTCTGCTGAGATAGAATATTTAAATATCATTGCAATTAACTTACATTTTTCCAAAGCTGGTTCTAATCCTTCCTCAGACACCTTGCTTAACAAATAGGAAATATTTCTGACACCTTGATCAGGATTCTGTGCACCAGAGATAAGCAGAGGCTCAAGGTATTTCACAGCAGCATCAAGGTCATTTCTAGGAAAAGAGATTGAACTGGCTCAGTTTCTGAAATCAAGATTTCTAAACCTAAAGAAGCAATTACAAGAAAGGTTTTGTTTTGTACATCAAGCTTGTATTTACCAGTAATAGTTAATGAAAAAACATTGACCAAAAAAATTTTATTCACTCAGACATTGTAAAAGTGAAACAACTTATGACTGAATGAATAAATCAATTAATAAATAATTTTAATGGCCTTTGATCTGTACAAAGTTTAGGTATTATTGGGCATATTTTCTTCCTCATTAAGAAAGAAGAGTTCAGCTTGCTGCTTCAAGAAAATGCATCCTGCAAATCTAGAAGGCAAAATCTAAACATTAACAGAGGCTATCTGAATAATTAATGCATGCAACTTAAGTATTTTTATGCAGTGTAATTAATTATTTACCTGATTTTTCCCATGCCTGCCTTTTTGGATGCAAAAGACAGTACTAAATGTCATTTGGTCATCACATCTAAATGCTTTTAATCTTAAGGCTTAAATATAGCAAATGCTAATAAAATAATGCAAGAACTATTCACCAAAGTATGAACTCTACTTCCAGCATTCTAAAAAGTTCAAATGACAACATCTCTTACCAGTCCACCTTATTAAATTGAAAAAGAAAACTGAGCACAATGAATGCTTTTAGAAATGCAGCACATGTGAAAGCTATGAGAAATTCTTTTCATACATGGTTAGTTCTGGTATGGGAGAAGCTGATGCTCTACCTGCATACAACAATTTATTTCTTTACTCTTGTCACCAATCTCCATCTTAAGAACACAGCCTCACTTTGCAACATTTTTATGACATGGAAATGTAGGAAAATATGCAGCTTATAACACAAATACTGAAGTGTCTCTCCCATCTGAAGCATTTCATTTATGTACAAGTCCATGCACTAGAGCTGTGTGCCAAGGACCACTGGGATCTGCTCCCTGTGGCCTGGCAGGCCTGAGGCCATCAGGAACCTGTTATGTCCTACAGAGTCCTACAGCTTTCCTGCCAAGCCAGGCACAGGACGTCCACCTAAAAAAAGTAGTTTGAAATAAAATCACAGAACACTTAGGATTCCTGAAGATTGGTTCCTGGAAAGTATATTTGTGAAGCTGATCTTGCCCTTTCTCCTCCAGGTGCTTCCCCAGGCAGTTTTACAGGAAGGATAAACCAGCACAGTAACAAAGTATCAACTAAACCAGGAAAGCATGCAGAGCACAATACTGAATTAAACAGCTGAATCACAGGATACTGCAAAGTGTGGGGATAATTATGATAACTAAACTGTGGCCTAAAGCATCAGCCAAGCTTTTATAATTCTTACCAAAAAAAACCCAAACCACCCAAGGAAAGACCTCACTCCACAGACATACATTTGGCTTCCACATTTTGAAGGTAAAGGCAACAATATTTCAAGAATATACTGCCATTTCAACTGCTGGAACAGGTAGTAGATTTTTGTTTCCAAATAAAACAAAACAAACAAACAACCCCCCCACAAACCCACATAATCTGTGGGTGCTAAATTTGATGAAGTAATTCCACTTTACCTTCAGATTTCATAGATCTTTTGATGTAACACCAAGGAAACACTTGACATGCACATTGGAACAAAGGTATCAAAGCTAAATTACAGCACCAAAGTAGACCTTAATGCTTCACAGCTATATATAGTGTATTTCATTACATTTCAACCCCAAATTTGTTTGGGAGACCATATCGGAACAGAACTGCACACCATACTCAACTAGAATTTTAACATCTGGGACACTGTAAAAATGGACACAGAATGAAATGGATAATGCCAGAGATTTCCCAGCACTCTGCAGAAAAGAATTAAATACATAGTCCTAAAAATACTTACCTTTTCGTATGAGCCAATGCAATTGCATTAGGTATTAGTGAGCCAGATAAACCAAGCGATTTTGTGACGTCTCCCAGGATGTTCTCAAGTACTTGCAGGTTCTTTAAATCTCCTTTTTCTGCCAGGGCCTGAACGAGAGCAATAACTGCTGGTCTAGTAGGCAACACACCACTGTCAAGCACTCCTTTCAAAACAGCCAAGGCATCTAACAATGGTAAAGAAATAAGGGAAACAGAAATCAGACTTTAGTTCAGAAAGCACCATGATGCTGATATCATTAATCCTACCCTTTTAAAAATATGAACAGAAAAAAAATTCTTTAAGCTCTGCAATCATTATAGTGGATCCTAACTTGAATATATATACACAAATAAAAACTTGCAACAATAATTTAGGTTGAAAGGCTGTAATATAATAAGGAGCTACTTTCAACACTGAAGTAATTTTTTTGTAACCAGCTCAAGGAAAGCAGGTATGTCATAAATATCCTCTCATGATTTTAAAGTCCTCACTCTTTTCTTCTCCAAATTGCAATTTTCTTTACTGAAAACCAAAAATGTTGTATATTTAAGAATAAACATAGCTTAAAAATGTAGTTCATTATAGAAACTGCTGAAGTATAATACTGAGCATTAAACACACTCTTTTTAAGCGTGCATGAAAGCTTTGTTTCCCAAAATATAACTTTTAAAGCGAACTATGGGACACAAGTCTCCTTGCAAGAACAAAAACTGAGAACTCAACCCTTACCTTCAGAAACTCCTAAGATTATAGCAATTACACATGTTAAAAACACACAAGGTCAATCTCCTGTCCATCCGCCACAAATTCCCCCAACCCACAGCTGATGAAGTCACCCTCGTTTCTCCAAGCAGAATTCCTGTCAATTTATGTTATCCATGAGCAAACACAAACAGAAAGACATGCCCCTCTGGTAAAATCTCTTATTCCTTACCAGCATAGGCAGGATTAATCACAGATGATAATTATAATACCAAGGGATAACACTTCTAGCATAATATACACCCACATGAACTCCACAGCATTGCCATTCCAATTCAATATGCAGGTACTGCAGAAACCAAGTATTACCCTTTACATGACAGGGAACAAAAACATCCTGTATGTTTAGCCATCCTTCCCAGGATTTTTTTTTTTCTGCCCCACATTCTTTGTTTTAGGGAGGAAAAAAAAAAAAAAAGGAGCAATACATGGAGGGGGCAAGATTCACAGCATTTGAAAAGCAATCTCAGAACACATGCCAAGTTCAAATTCTCTCCTAAGTAGATGTGGACCTCCCTCTAGCACAGAGTAGAACCAGCCTTCTCAAGAACAAGGCCAGAGAAAGATTTGAAAGCTGCATACGTGCAGCACTACTGCAAGTCAGGTACTAGTAGCACAGTGGATAATTCTACACGTAACTATATGCTTCTGAAAAACCAACCATGCATATTTCAAATTGCTCTCCTATAAACTCTGCGAATTTCCTACCATGAAACTCAAGTTCTGACTCTTTAAAGTAACCTGGTTTTTACCAAGTTATTGCCAGAAGATATCAGAGCTCTTAGGACTATACTTAGGGGCCTCCATAAAACCTTTTAACTGTACCAGACTACACAGCAGAAGAATGTTGATGAACTAAATGAGGTATGTAAGTGGTAAAGCAAGGAGGTTTTGCACAAGTGAAAGCCATCACGGGATGTAGGTCAAATGGAGCTCATCAACAAGACACTACAAAAAAAAACATGCCCAAAAATGTTTGGGGTAATCTGTAAGTCTTAGAAAATGACAGCTGAAATACTTAGTAGCTTGCATTTCCAAGGCTTCATTTACGCAAAGACAAGTAGTATCTCTCAAACTGAAGTAGAAACAAGGTTTAAGTGTGACTCCTCAATGAAATTGTCAGATAAAGCTTGTTCAATGCGAATACAATTTAGCAAAGTAATGTAATTCCACAGACGTAAGAAACTTTGTATAGTAGAAACAGTAAGATTTTCAGCGTACAGCAAGGAGGAGAGTTGATATGACAGAGAATTTAGTACGCTAGCTAAAAGAAACCCCATATAGTTAGTGCAATAGACTGGCAGAATATGGAAACATCACCGATGCTCTGAAGGATTTTGGTGTGCAGTATTCAGGAAGAACTGCTAAAATTCATGGCATATAGGAGAAGAAAACAGAAGATTGATTAGGATAAAATCAGACGGCAAAGTCGGGTGAAGGCCTTGAAAGCCGCAAAAAAAGGTCTGCCAAGAGCAAAAGGAGCAATGGCATTCACCACAAATACTTCAGTGGATGGCACCTGCCAATGACATGAAACTGGAGACTGAAAGAGGAAGAAGACAAGTTTATCAGCCCCAGGAATCAAAGACTGCAGGTGAGAAGATGTGTCTAAATGCTCGTTTTGAGCATTCAAATGGAGCTGATGTTACATGGGTACGGGTTATTAGCACAGCTATGCATGATGGAATGAAATAAAACGTAATGACGGCACAATCAAAAACAGATTTGCTGGTAGGCCTTATAAACCCAACTCAAATAATACACTGAATTTGTACATAGTTGCTTTAATGCCTAAAGGTACTGACAAAAATATGTATCAACACCGTACTTAGACTTGCATGGAGATAAAAGACATTGCCATGCATGTACGACTACCTGCAGAGTTTTCCTCTCTCACAAGAGTTCTAGAGCCCAACTAAGTAAGTAAGATGTAACACTGTGGAGCTGAACTCCAGGCTGCAAAGCAACCAATGCTGAGAAGTAAAATAAAACAACCGTAAACTTTATGCACCATCTTGTTGGGTACCCTTACATACTCCTCAGCCACCATTTTCTTCACTATCATTATTGTTACATTAAAAAGAAAACCAAACAGAGTTATTTTGTTACTGTTGGTATTGAGAACTATTAAAAAGTATTTGATTAAGTTTTTAAATCAATATTATAATCATTTAGTTCACAATCATGCACATTTAACAGTCAATTTAACTCATCTGGTATCTCACACAACCAACACAATATGCAAGAAACAACTGCTGGGAATTGTTTCAGATGCTCTAAAGTATGTTAATTTCCAAAGCAAAATGACTTGTGCTGTGAATTTTAACGCACTTGAAAGCCTGTACTTTCTCTCGTTCTGGAGCACAAATTTTGCATGTCTGAAGAGCTGTGATTCATCTTAAGAAAACCCATCTTGTGTTAAATGGAATGGAAACTGGACTAAGTGGTCAAATGACAAGTACATTCATATTCAAGCTGTATTATAAATGCATGTACAGTAATTTACGTCTCTCAGCTACCACAAAAGGCTCTTGATAAGCAGGTAATTTGCTAAATGGACTCCTTTATCCAAGTATTCGAAGGGCGTTACAAGAAAAATCTGCAGAGGCATTAATGTGACGTAAAGGTCAAGCATTGTGACATACCTTTCAAATAATCCCGCCTAACTTGCGATATGATGAGGAGGCTGCTGGCAGCACTGTTCAGTGTGAAGCCCTTGATGTGGGTCTCAGCACTAAAAGAAGCAGACATTTAGAAAGGAATTACTGACATGCTTCTGATACGATAATAAATGGTTGAGCACCAAGGTGAAATTATAAAAACTACTGTTCGTATGTTAAAAATATTGCTGCAAAATATCGACCTGGAGACAGCTTTTGTGTTATCCTGTCAATGGTTATAGAAGGATAATTTTTTTTTGCATTCTGACAGATGACAAAGTTGGAAGTGAGCAACAAAAGAAACAAAGTACAAGATTTTTTTTAAACAATCGGTTCAGATTCTTGAATGCTGACATATTAGATGACTAAAATAACTGCATGCCCTGCATTGTTCTGTTGTATCCTAAGCTGGATACTTTTTCTTCTTTTTTCAATAGTCACCATAATTATAAAATATAAAACTATTCTTTCAGCAATAAAAAAGAAACATTTATTTTCAGCACTGTATATTTTAAACATAAACTAAAGCATATTATGAACTAACACCATATCATTTGGTTGATTAATTTTCAAATTTCTGTCATCTAAATGTATACAGGTTTTAAAGTGAACATCCTACATTTGCTGCCTTAGCCACATTAAATTTGTATTTCGCTTATCAATTCCTCGTCTCCTGTAATACAAAACTTCATGTATGTACAGCAAACACAGCCTTTACTTCAGTAACCCTGCTTATGCTTTTCTGACACTCTAGAAATTAGTCAAGAGAGACTAACCAGCAATCACACTGGTCTTATACTACAAAATGTTCCTGCTCCTAAATGACATACAGCCAAGCCCCATTTTTAATATATAAGGATAACTTTACAAATGTTCATTTCTAGATTACAAAATCTCTACAGAGCAAAGGGGGGCATTGCCATTTACCATATCAGCAATCAAGATAAACCTCACTGATCATCTTGTGGCAAACAACTGAGCAGCCTACCTACTTGAACTTAGGGGCTGAGCGGATTGGGAGGTAAGCAGGGTCATTGCTAAATTGTTCTCCCCAATCCCAAGAAAATCCTTCACATTGCACACAATATGACTATCCTCTCAGTCACTTTCAGCCTCCCAGGCTCACAAATGCAGTCACTGGACTCAGGATTTTCTTACTCTCCCAACCAATCCCCTTAATCCCTGCCTAAGCACCCACTGCTCAGTTCCGCCTTTTTTTTTTCCCTTTGTCCCATCTGTCAAAGCCCTTAAGTCAACAATTCATGCATGAGACTGTAAATTACATATAACAAAGGATTTACTTTCTCCAATCTTACAATCTTTAGTGTGATTAAATAGATGTTAGCTACTATTACAGAACTAATCCATCATTCCAATACTCCTAAATTCCTATTTAAAACTTCTTGGACTAAATGCAGTAAATATTCCTCAAAACAATTCTAGAATGTGAAAGCAACTACACTTGGGTTGACCAACAGATCAGTAATGTTCTGGGATGTCTGGTGTTTGTTTCTTTCAAAGGCAGTGCAGGAGTGCTATCTACTTCTCCCACATTGCTTTCTCATGGAAGTTTTTCAGTTCTCGTAACAGGGGAACGTTTTGAAGTTATTGGATGTTTTTAAATTACAAAAAAAGTAGTTATTTTGTTGCCTATGCTAATGTGCACAGTAAGACTATCTACATATTATCTACCTTTCAAATTTGGCTTCAAACAGTAAAATGAGTAAAATGTACCTAAATGAAGGTAGCTTTCCTGTATTTTGTGAAAATATTAGGAGCTGCACAAGTTTCAGGCCACTGCACATGTTTAGAATTTGTAGGAGTAATCTCTTTTTAGTAAGAGGCTGGAAAAAGTCTGAAGCATCCAGAAATTTGTGCTAAACACACAGACTTGTTATTCCTCAATCATAGGCACTCACACAATCACTTTATTTCAGTGAATTACTTATAACTTACAAGCTTTGAAAAATGCTTAATATAAGCATCACTTTGTTACTAGAAAAAAGCCACACAGATACGCCAGGAACAACCAATATGAAGCATTTTCTGTCTTGATGCAACAGTAATCTGTTAGAAGCTTCTCAGATTGTCATTATTTGGCATTTCTATGCTATGAGATGGAGTAGCAGAGTTGTGAAAACCACTGAAATTGCAATCATAGTTTGCTTTGACCAGTAACCAAGAACATCTCTTATAAAATCCTATTACTTTACTCCTAAACGTCTCAAACTTCAGAGGCTTAACACATCTCTGACATTCTGTCTTTTAGAATTTTTTTTCCTGAATTTTGAGTTTATGTACTACAACACTTAACTGAAGTGACAATTCCGAATCCTTGAAATACTAGGACCAAACCACCTTCTTTCTTCTCTTCCAATCTGCAAATTACTACTGGTATTATGCACTACTTTGTGCATCTTCCTTATAAGTGTGTTTGAGCTGTAGAGCAGGGAAGCAGTGGATCCATGTACAGATCTTCAGTACAACGTTTCAAGCTTCTTCCCTGCAGAGCCTTCCAATACATCTTGAGAGACTTGAGTGTTTTCCCTGAAACGAACTACCTAAATTTTATCAATGTTCTTTGTACTCCCTAAAACATCTCTCCTCCATCTTCTATTTGCAAAGATTTATCAGTTGCTTGCACTACAGGGAGATCAATTTGATAAACTGATTTAGTTTTCCCTTGATATAAGCCACATATATCCTGCAGGCACAAACATTACTTATTAATGTTAATAATTAATTAAAACTCTGTTGCTGAGAGCTGTTTGAAAAAGCACTATTTGTTCTTCTGAGTGCAGAATGCAAACACTTTTTCAACGAAAGACATTTCTCCAGTCTAAACACTTCTAAAGAAAACATTAAAATATTCAATATCATCTTACACTAGACTGTTCCTGGACATCACAAACTAAGTTGGCTCTAAAAACTACTGGGTTTTTTACAGTGCTCTATGCATTAGGTACTTCACCTACAAGCACTTTCAAATCCACTGTATTCATTCAGTGAGCACACTTGATGACAATCATCAGTCTTGTTTTAGTTGAATAAATTGAAAGACTTAAAATCCTTAAACCTAAATTCTTGTTCTTCTGAACTCTACGTTGACAAGTCACAACACTTCAAAGCCTATAACCTGACCAGAACACACGTTACAGGCAATAATTAAAGCAAGTGCCGTACCACACAACTCACTAAAGGTTAATTCTATTCCTTTCCTTCTAACAATTCATGACAGCAGGTCGGATTTATTTCAGAAGTGTAAGAGCTGGATCTAAGGTTTATGGTCATCTCCTAGCCACTGGCATCACAGTCAAACATACCATTTTGCATTTGGCAGGCAGCCAGCTGCCAGGCAGTGTGGGCAGGCTAAGACAGCAGCAGGGACAGCCATGCAGGGGAAGGCTCACGGGCAGCTAAGTGAAGGAATCTTGTCTGTTTGGATATTGCTCTAAAGAGGAAAAGGCAGACTGCCAGAAGGGTAGACTTTCAGCTCTGATGCCAAGTACATTTGTTCAGACTGTTATTTGAAATGAGTTATTAGCAATACACACTGTCACTCTAGTACCTTTTTAAAAATGTGGCATATCGCCCACGGAAACGCTGGTGTATTTCTTACCACAGGTCCTAATCACTAGTCATGACCTGTTTTCCCATTAAAAGATAAGGACTCACCTGAAAATGATCCAGAAATTATTTAACCCCTCTCTCTGAGCCAATAAAAATCCCCCAAACAAAAAAAAGCCTTACATGCGTTTCACGTCAAGGGCTTCATCAAGACAATCCTGTGCTAACAATGCCTTTATCAGGATCTCACAGGAACGATGAGACTCATCCTTCATCTGCATTCTCCTGAAAATATCGTAGGCCTCTAAAAAAGTCAGAAAGCCAAAAGGAAATGTCATACTGCAAGAATGTTGATCACAGAAAGAAATCACCTACTCATCGAAAAAGGTCCATCTTAAATCTGCTTATGCTTTGCTTACATCTTTAAGCCCGGAGCTGCGGATCACAGCTCGCTCAAAACTGCCTGTATACAAACCATCATCACACACTTCTACAGGAGAAAAAGTTTGCTGCTGCTCTTCCTTTATACAGGGCTGTTGCTTCAGTATCAACACAGCTGGTTAGAAGGGGAAGACTCATGATTTTTCAAGCAACACCTAATTCTGGGGTATACAGTTACAGTGGCTGGTGCATGATCACAACAGCATTTAACAAATAATATAGGAGGCGATTCCAATATGGGGAGATCAAATTATTTGGCTACGACAAGATTTATACAAAACATACAATTTACAAATATACAGATATTTAGCAGGTAAACTACACTGCATTTGTTTGACTGATTAACAGTTTTATTTCATGCATTCACAATAACTGTCAGTGTATGAAAAGATGTTCCCAAAAAGGGGGAAAAAATGATAAGCACAGTTTTCAGTCATTTATTTTTCTGAAACAAGATTATGCAGCTATAAGTATGCAGCTAGAACTGCCATCCATTCTGTAACATATGCTAGAAAGCTGTGTTAAGAACCACAAATGATCTTTTAAATCTAAACAGCAATTGCATGTTTCTTTTAATGACTCATGAAACAATCCCTTGGCTAATTCAAATCATAGCCACAATAGCCTTTAAAACTTATCAGAAATAGTTTGACTATCACCACAAATTTCACAGCTAAGCATTAAGCTTTTTTCTTCTACTTTGAAAGTAAAGATGAAGTCAACTCATTTGAATCTTAATGTCCTAACTGCACTTAGTACAGTGTGTTATGGAATTTTAATCAAAACTGTTGCTATGCCTTTCAGTTTGCATCTTTAACTTCTTCAGCCAAAAAGTATACACAAAAACCTCCTGAATGTATGCACGGAAATGGCTATGCATAAAATTTATTATTTACATCACACAGACTCCTACACCAAGTTAATAATTAGAATTACCATGGCCATTCATAATCTACTTCATATGCTTCAAACTTTGTTAAATATACACACCAACAGAGATAAAGGCTAACAGTATCTTAGTAAAAATTAAATTCACTTCTGTGCATTTGAGTTTCATGTATCCAAGAGTCTGACATGAGAGTCTGATATTACAAGAGTGATTGCGCTGTCAACCAAAAGAGCAATGAAACAACAACAGGACCACATAAGAAAGGTCCTGAAATCCTCCACCACTTTTACTTCGAGGTCTGAAGTTCATTTGGCCTGAAGAAATGTGATGAACTCTCTTGCCTGCTCAGAAGCTGATCACCAGCATCCAGAGTGTTCAACTTTAAATTCAGTGGGAAGACATTTTTTCTTCCACTGTTCTGAAATGTGAGGTACCAGTAGACCAGCAACCACATTCAACAAGAACAATACCCCCCTGACTGGTATAACCTGCTACAAACACAACTAACGATTTAAAAAACGTAGCTGACTGCTGATAGGTTTGGTCTTTCTGCTCGTAAATATCTGTTTCAATTCTATTTTTTTTAAGGCTAAAAATGCCTTATGTTTAGAGACTTCTACAAAAGCTCTGCTGTCTTCTGACTGAACTAGGATTTCACCCTGTGTTTAAATATTACTTTCATCAGTTGGGTACAGAA
>WAAE01017743.1:8725-38333 GCA_013400495.1 Nicator chloris | reverse complement strand
TCTGCCAACCGTTTTTACTTTTTTTTCTATTTTTAGAAGAACTTGGCCAATAAATCTGAAAGGAACAGGGTGAGGGAAGTAAAATTAAACCCATCTAGCAGATAATCATAACAGGAATCAGTGGATGAGAGCTAAAGCCAGATGAATTCTAATGAGAAATAAAGCACACTGAGTGTGATTAGCCATTGGAACAAACTGTGAAGGGTACCAGATTTACACCTGTTGTCTCCTGTGTGGAAAAGATGCCTTGAAAGGTGGCTTAAACCGGTAGCTCCTGGATTCAATTGGGAAATACTTGGCTAAAATGCAACTGTAATACATAAGAAGTCAGACAAAGGCCATTTACCCTTAAAATATGGAAAGAAGTGTTAACAGCTCTTCTGCTGATCTCCCTTCTCTATTCATTCTGTTTTCTCTGGGTTGCTGAGATTTTGTTTCACTATCCAGTGGGCACCAGAAAGAATGATTTCACTATCCAGTGCGCACCAGAAAGAATGATGCCGGCACACAAAGTCAGATAGAATAAGCTCCCAGCTTCATGTTTACAGCCAGGACCCAATAATTCAAGTTTATTTCTCCACTGGGCTCTCTCTGTTCCTCTGTGTCCAGAAACTCAAGCCACCAAAGAAGACAGGCAGACACGTTCATCATGTGAAATTTTACTCTGTGCCATTTTGCAAGTCATAAAATCATTATTAGATGAATGAAAACCTACTGCTATTGAAAAACTGGAGGAGAAACTGGCTGCATTACAACAGTCTAATTAATGAACTAAAATAAATAAATGTGTTCTGTTTGTATCATGCTTGGATAGCATTATGCTGCTTTCTTGTTCTGTTTTGCAAGAGGTAGTGGCAGAAATATTAAATCTCATTAAATCTAGTGATAGGGAGCAAAGAGGATAAAGGTTACTTTGCTGTATTTCAGGCACCTTTTCAAGAATGATTTTGACAATTCCAGTGTGAAGAGGTGGTTGATGATTTTCCCTTTTACAAGAAGCAGCAGCAGCAGCAGGAGCAACTGAGTCCAGACCATGCAAGGAGTACCAGCCCCCTCCCAGGCTGCATGTGCAACAGTGGCTCAAAACCATGTTCCCACCTGCAAAAGGAGTTACAGTCTGTAGAAGGTGGGGGATGACCTTGCAAGACCCCAGAAGGGAAGGCAGCAATAAACTGTAGTTAGGGACGATGCAAATCACCTGCAATCCCAGTCTCTGTGAAGAAGGGATGTGTGCCAGTGCTTAGGGCGTGCATGGTCCAAACACTGCCCTAGTGGCTGTGTGCCACTGATGATTCATTCACCCATCCTCTGCCTTTCCATACTGTTCTGTGCCTCACTGCTATGATTCACTTGCCTTTTCTTCCCTGTTAAACTACCATGTGGTTTGATAACTCACTGATGGTTATCAGAAGATAACCTTTGAAAACCACGGAGGTACTGATCAAATTTGAAAAGCCTTGCAGAACACAGAAAGGGTCTAATGAAGAGATGTAACAAAAGTGAAGGCTAGTTTAGTGGTAAATGCAGATAAAGAAATTGTAGGTTACTTTACCTGTTATTAACTGATAGATGCTTGACTGATACCAACCCCTGAGCTATCCAATTCCTGCTCACCCACTGAATAGTCTGATTTCTTTTTGTAGATCTGCCTCTTTTGCCATGCCCACTCCCTTGTGGCTGCAGTGGCCCTGTTATTAACTGCCTTGGGCCTGACTTCTGTCTCTTCAGGAGCAGCTGCTGAAATATCACTGACAGGTGCCATGAGTGGTGAGCATGATCCCAGCCATCACAAGGGTATTCTGCTGAAATCTTTGGCAATGACAGAGCACAGAGTAGGAGCCCTGATTATGTCTTGGGCATACCTATACCACTACAGAGCAATTTTACTAAGATATCTTGTTATAAGAAGCTTTATTAAGACAGTTTTTTTAAGGAACTGATGATTAAATAAGTTTCACCACTATCTCAAAGGCCCCCATGAAGGGGTCACCCACATGCTCACAGACCAAGGTGACACCAGGAGAAACTATCAAAAACAAAGAGATTGTACTATGGAAAAAGTGCTTCCATTACTAGTCAGTCTTTTTCCACCACACTAGCAAGGAGAACCTTCCCAGGCTGTACCTGCAGGTTCCATGTCACCTGCCAGCAGCAACCATGAAGCAAAGAGGGGAAGCACCAGGGCAGGAAAGGGGAGCTTCATCTAAATGTGGATGGAAGCAAGAGCTGACTCCTTCCAGCAGAGACACAGAAGTAAGTATATTTGAACCTGAACCTCTGAGAAAGGACTGCCAAACAACCTGGCTGAAGAGCACCATAATGACTATGAGGAGAAGTGTGACCACCAGTAGATGCTAATCACACTTTTTTTCCATTTGGAAGGCACCAACAGCGAGAAGCGCCACTCACCTTCCAGCCAAAAATTTTGTGGGCTAGTTTAGGTTTTAACAGGGGACGAGTTCACACACATACTAGAAAACAGGCTGGAATACTGGTATGTCAGCACAGAGCTCAGAGGGTGTACCTGAGATGCTGCATAAGCTTTAATGTTTTAGGCAAACAGATCAAAACTACTTTCCATCTTTGCCTCAGGAGGATGGCATCCTCCTCCACACACTTAACAGATTAAACACTATTGTCTCATCTGCTCTCCATGGAAAATCCTGGGCAGCCTCCCTCTGCAGTTTGTGTCTAAGGCTACCTCGAGCACAGCAGGTACAGAGCAGCTCCTCCTCTATGCTGCATTGTGCCAGATAAGAGGTCTTGTTGATATTGCTGCCTGGCATCCCCATCACCTCTGCAGTGGTGAGGTGAGTCCTCATAAATCAGTTCAGAATGAAGTCTTTTCCCACTTCATTACTACAGCATTTTCCCAGTATATCTGCTTTGCTTCCTGGTTTGTTGTTTGGTTTTTTTTAATGAAAATAATTGTTTTCCCATGTAGTCCAAACAGCCACCTGAAAAGTGCACTGTTTTTCAGCTGTGGAATAAGGTTTTCTCTATTGTTTTTTTCTTTTTAACTATAGCCTAAAAAATAAATTTCTTTTCTGATTTGCAGAAGTCAATTGTTCCTTTTGGGATCTTACCACATGCACAGCTGCCTATAAAATTTTTTTTTCTCCTTTACTTTTCAAAATATATTTTCCCCATTGGACCTCCTAAATACTGGTTCTAGGAATCAGGTAGATGCTGTGATTCCAAACTCCATTTTTTCTGGGCTGACTATAACTTTATTTTTACCCCCTCTCCCCTAGCAGTACAGATCAGCAGGAAGTGACAAAAGAAAGGTCTTTCACTGGGCTGCAAATATGCCAAAGGAACCATTTTCACAAGATTTCAGGCTATGAGGGTAGAAGTTTTTGTAACTTGTTAATGACAGTCTCCAGGAGTGGAGAAGCTCAGCATCAGTGTGAAGAAAAGGATGTTCTCTACTCCAGCAGATAGACAGGCAGACCCCATGATTTTCTCTGGCTTCTTACAACGATGCTAATTAACAGAAATCAGCACCCCAGAGGATGTTCATAAATCCTGCCCTGAATGGATTATCCATGGCACAGATATTTTCAAATTAAGGCTTCAGACTTGGAGGGAAGACAGTCACATAGCAGAGTATATAAACAGTAACTATTTCCAAAGCAATGGGTGGATCTGCTATTATTAACATGGCACCACTTTCTAACAATATGAATAATGAAATTAGCTGTCAAACAAGGTAGTGGATCCTACACTCTCTGATGTCTCCAAATAAAGTCAAGATGTATTTCTGGAAGCTCTACCTTAGTCTAGCACAGGTTACAGGTACCTTTACAGGGTTGACAATGTCATGTCCTGTACTTTGCAGGAGGTCAAGCTAGACAGCCAAAATCACCTTTCACAGATTTGAAATCTTTTTTTTTTTTTCCTGAGTTTGAGAAAATAAGTTACCCATTTTTTAACTCTTTTCAATATTTAATTCCAGTTAGCTTCCATCAAAAGAACATAAAGGAAAAAAGAACATCTGAGGAAAAAGAGAGGGAAGGGAAATTAAAGAGTTTTTATCAGGGCATTCTTGCTTTTCTGTTGTGTGAATGTTTCTAGCAGGAGTCTCAGGAGTTATTCACAGACACACAGAACAGACTGTATATTCTGTCTGCTGCCTTCTATAAGCAATGTAATTTTAAAAGAGAAAAAAGATAGGAATATTTTAAAAATTCATTCTCTCCCTATTACGCATTTCTGCCCAAAGCTTGTACTGACTTGCTGGGGTACATGCTGAATGTTGCAGGAGAGTTGTGTGCATCAGAGACAGACCTATTTGTCTATATCTGTAGCTACATCAGTAGCAACCCTCCCATTGAGTTCAGTAGGATGGGAGCTTACCTACCTATGCCTCAGCAGAGCTGTTTTTCACCTTCTCTCCTTGCCCCTGGCCCCATGAAGAAGAGAGAGAAAAGCAAATAAGGACTCATTAAAAAAGAAAAAAATCTAACATCTAATGTTTCAAAAAACATCAGTAGGTAAAGTTAGAATTTATCCCTTGCTCAGGGATGGAAAATTGTTGCTCCAGAGATTAAAGTGAAAAAGACACAACTTCTTTAAAGGCACATACATGAAATCCCATCTCTCTCAAATGACATTATTACATAAATCATCAAATGCTTGGAAAGCAACAATGCCACTGGTAAGGATAAAATTGAATTTGTAAGTGATCAAAAGTTTACATACATTTAATTCTACAGTTATGTCTCTAAGGCAATGGACATGCCAAAAAATCTCACAAGGGCTAAGTCCTTAATGAATCAAACTGAATTACTCTAGGAATTAATTTGGCTGAGATAACACTATCCACACTGGGATTTTCAAAAAGACCTGTCAAAAATTACAATGCTGAGATCTTACTTAAGAACCCTAAAAAAAGCCTGAAAATTCAAAAAAATGTGTTGATTCTCAGCCAGGATTTCAGCATTTAATTAAAAATAATAGTCATTTAAAGAGACTGCCTACTGCATGACAGATATTTAAAGTTATACAACTTAAAGAACTAGAACTTTAAAGAAGAAAACGTCAACAGTAAAATTTTGCCCTAAAACCTTATCTCTTATGCACTTTATAACTTTTTTGGTGGTGTTTATATACATTTTGTCTTCAATAATTGCTTGCAATTAAGGTGTCTGGCCGTTAGGAGCTCTTACAATACCTATTGAAAAAGAAAAGGATGTTGTCCCTTTGTACTTTACAGTAAGGAAGGAGGAGTAGATGTCAGTACCGAGCAACAGAAAAAAGTGAAAGAGCTGAAAGGTGACAGAGATATTTTCCAGAGGTTTCTTCAACATTCAGCAGATTCTTCACTCTTGCCTGAGACTCCTTTCAGCAAGTTTAAAACTATTTCATCCAGTAATCACAGAATCACAGAATCAATGAGGCTGGAAAAGACCTTTGGGATCAAGTCCAACCTATATGACCCAACACCACCTTGTCAACCAGACCATGGCCACTGAGTGCCACATCCAGTCTTTCCTTAAACATCTCCAGGGATGGTGACTCCACCACCTCCCTGGGCAGTCCATTCCAATGCCCAGTCACCCTTTCTGTGAAGAACTTCTTCTGCCCAGCTTCCTTTTCAGATTTTTCCCAGACACTAACATTTATCTGCACCAGGCATTCTCATACTCTCTGTGTATCCTTCCCTCTGCTCAGAACAGTCTCCACCTTACTCACTGACCACCTTCTGTGCTGTTCCACTGCTGCCCCTCACCTCCACTGGCAGCAATGGCCAGGATTTTCAACTCAGAGTATATGTGAGTGTGAATATACATGTTCATTTGGTAAACAGCATCGTTCACTCCAGGCAAAGCACAAAATTTGGCATGTCTGCTACAAGCAGATCCAACACTACCTTGTGCTGACTATACAATTAGGCATATGGTTGCTCCTGAGATTAAAAGAAGCACTCCTGCTCCTTGCAGGACTTCACAGCTTTGACTTAAATCTGGTAGCCTGCTGCAGCTCATTCTTTGCTTGCTTACCTGTTTTTATCTTTGGTTTTTCCTTTTAGTCATTGTTTCAAAAGTAGACTTCTGTACAGGTCCACCTCAAACTGTTCAAGCACAGATAGTTATTTCCTTTGGATACAACAAAGCAGACAACCCAAGAGAGAGATCTGAGTGGTGCGTATCAGGAACTTCCTTCCTATCTGCCAGGTCACCAAAAGTGCCAAAATGAGTTTCCTGCTTTTTCCCATCCAAATAGAGGACAGGCCTAGAATTTCTCAACATCTGGGGACAGGTGCAGATCACCAATGAAAGCCATGTGCTCTTTAATTAGCTTTCCTAAGTTGCTATGTCAAGACGGTCATTTATAGAGTTTGAAGACCAGAGCAGACCATACAAAATAATCTTACCAACAAACTTATAATTGTAGACATCTCTTGATGGGCACTTGGCCAGTTCACACCAACTAAGAATGTGTCCTGCAGCTTTAACTCTGAACACTTGGATAACCTCTTTGAACAGCAATGAGTTATCAGCAGTGCTGGAGTTGGAAGCAGCGATGCCAGTAGATTTTGTGAGTAACAGGACAGCCTAGCCCATAGAGGTGACACTGTGCCTTCTGCCTCCTAACCCTGGATAGCCAAGAGAGTTGTACCTATTGTGGTATATTCACATGCTCACTGGAAGATCAGAGACTCCTGTGTACATCTGTCATATCAGTCTTCCTGATGCACTAGTAGGAGCAGTGTTACCAAAAGAGATTATCACTGTTCCACTCATCTGGTGATTGTCATGCAAAAGGAAAGACGTGAGTGACTTCACTGCAGCTTGAGCTTCCATGCTTTATTATTCAGCTGAGCATTTCTCAGGCAGCATTTAACTGTCCCTCTGGCAACCAAAGACAGGAGAGTAATTCAGTCATGGAGTACACAGGTTTGGTTTAACACCAACAGCAGAGCAGAGACAGTCAAGCACCCTCAAGTCTCCACAGCAACAGACATACTCAGAGTATGTGATTTTCAAATTATTTTTTAGAGGAATTATACTTTTTGTCATTACAATTTAAGAGCACACATTTGCATATGCATTGTGTACTTGTCATTGAGCTGAAAACACAATTACATGAACAAATGGCTTCAGGAGAAGGATAAAGCTGTTCTGTGTGGGCATCTAAGCCTCTCCTACCAGTGACAGGATTTCCAAAGTACCCTTGATGAATTAGATAGATAAGGGAATCTTTCTATTTTAAACTCCTATTCAAAAAAAAAAAAAAAAAAGAAAAGAAAACAGAGAAAAAAAGGGAAAAAAGGAAAGAAAAGAAAAAAGAAAAAAAAAAAAAGGAAAGGGAGAAAAAAAGAGAAAGTTTTGGGCATGTGTTCATCCCCTCCTTGCTAAAGCCACCAGACACTAGACTCATTTATAGTAATAGCTGTTAGAACATATCTTGTCCCAAAGAGCCCATGATCTGTAGCATATAAAGAAGAAATCAAGTCTTTTCATGTGGGATTTTCTCTGAACAACTGTTGATTTTCTGAGAGAAATAATTTCCATCGAAAGTATGCTAAAAATCAATGTGCAGATACATGTAAATGAGGGAATGTTGAGACAATCAAACAGTGTCGTGTCTCATTGGCTTAGGCCAGCAGTGAGCAACATGTGGCTCTCGAGCCATATGCACCTCTTGAGCTGTTCAAGTGAGGTTTCCTTGCCAGGGCGAAATCACACAGCAGGAGGAGGAGCAATGGGCCGTGCTGGCACAGGGGCCCTGGGTGTAATCAACCTCTCCTGCTAACAGCAACTACCAGCCAGAAGGGGCTAATGAAGCTGATATCTCTGGGTGACCTTGAAAGACTATCTGCATAGCCCCACCAATTCCCAAAATAGGATCCATGATGAGCCATTGTCATCTCCTGTCTGTGAATTGCTCTTCAATCATCTCTCCCATTGATTCACCATGTGTCCTATGGTTTTCAGCCACATGAAAGCACACAGGATTAGCCACCCCTCTGCTACCCTGCAACTAGTATTTGATATTTTAAGGGGAGAAGAGGTTTCAAAAATCCATCTGTAACAAAGATAGATAATTATGTAAAATGCAGAAGCAAGAAAATCGCCTTTAGCTTCCCACTGCCAGAGTTTTAGTGCATGATGTTTGATTATCTTATATAATTGTTAACTGGAATGTAGTTATGATTGCTTGCTAAATGCTTTTAATTTTAATTTCAAAAATAATTTAAATTTTTATACCATCTGAAACTGTATTTTTAAATTATCATGGATGTTCCTTAGATCAAAAGATTCTTAGCAGTGAGAGCAGAAGAATGGTACACAGGGACTTCAAATCATGGCATTTATCATTACAAGTGGTGCTAGTGAAGAACTGTATTCATCCACGAATTATTTTCTCTTTTCTTTCATTAAAACAAACCTCATCAGAGACATAGTGCAGTGTGTACATAGACCTGGCTGATGGTGAATTCTTGGAAAACCTGTGAAAGGCAAGAAGTAGTGTACAAAAGTTTTCATAACTCTTCATTTCAATACAAAAGACAGTCAAGCAACTAAAACCTGATGAAAAACATCTCAGTGCTGCAACTTAAGAAAAAGTCTATTCTTTGAAATCAGGTTTTTTTTCATTTTTTACTTTTAATTTCAAAAAAAAGTGTATTTTCCAATAATATTATATAGAATATCGTTTAACTGTGTTGAAATGTAATATTTCGGCTTTCAGGTTTTAAATAGAATTATTTTTCTGTTCTTAACATGTATTTTATGGGGTTTTTGTTCAGAGGGTGGCTGAGCACTGGAACAGGCTCCCCAGGGCAGTGGTCACAGCACCAAGCCAGTCTGAGTTCAGAAAGAGTTTGGGCAATGCTCTCAGGCACATCGTGGGATTCTTGGGGTGACCTGGGTAGGGCCAGGAGTTATCACCCATGATCCTGATGGGTACCTTCCAACTCAATGTATTCTATGTTTCTATGATTCTATTATTTATTTTGAAATAATGCAGAAACTCCTGCAAAAGTAGCAAAACATTCTCTTCATGAGGAAAAAATGGCTTGAACGACCTGAAAAGTTTCTTTCCCCAAAATTTCACTTCAATAAGGACTTTGTGACTGCTGGCTTCAAAGTCTTTTTCTTAAAAAAATGAATCTTCTGATAGTACAGAAATTCCACATTTCAAGGATCTCTGGAATCTGGTTAATGATTCCCTGCTACTACTGCTAGGAACAATAACCTTTAAACTCTTCCTTGGATCTCATCTAGTCTCTGCCTGGTCACATACAGATGGGGTTGCCCTGAACTCTCTTTGACTTGCCCCATTCAGAGGGCTTTCTTGGACACTGACCCTGCACAGCTCTACAGTAAAGGACAATGACTTCAGGACTTCCAAACTGCTTCGCATTTTAATCCAAGCAATAATTTTAAAGCCCCAGCCATCACCAAGGGAGTAACTGACCAGAATCTGTCTTTAAAATAAATCTGTTAAAATCTACAATATTTTCCATATCATAATGAAATTCAAAAGAAAAAAAATCCAAATGCAAGCATCAAAAAACCTGCACAACACTGGGGACATATTTTACAGGAAACGTGCTTGTAATTTGTCTTTTGTGCAGCAGGGAGTTGCCATTGCCATGCTGTGTTCTCAGGTGTTCATGAGATTCTGTGCAGGCAGCTACTTTTTGTGCTGTTGATCAAAATGCTTCCATTGTGATGGCCCATATTTTATCTTCTTGAAGGAATTTTTCACACACAGGATTTAGTGAGGCCCTGATCCTTTGATGTAGGAGTGTACAGTCGAGTTGTTGACAGACTTCCTACCAATTTTCTGCTCTTGAATAAAGTTGTGTTGTACTTGGTGTGACCTTTCATGAGATGACATGTACACATCACACTCAGTCCAGATGCTCTCAGCTACCAAATCAAAGTTCTATCACTGGTTTTTCCATGTTTGAATTGGAAGAATAACTCAAAAAATATTATCCTGAAGTGCAAAAGGCACCAAGAATGGGGTATCAACATATTTTTAAAAAAATTCCTCACATATCTAAAAATATGGTTTGAAGCCCTGCTGGATCCAACAAAGATTAAATTTTGCCAGAATTTCGCCCAGGGATAAAAACATACACTTACACTGAAAGAAGCACCAGGACATTGTTTCTGATGCTCTTCATCCAGCACTGCAATTTGTAAATGAAACAGCCTAAAATTTGGGAGGCCATTGGAAATTTCTAGCTATATTATTACTTTAGAAATGTAATGTACTGTATGATATATTAGTATCACTCAATAGCCTGGCTCGACCAACCTGGCCCAGGTCTCATTGATTTTAATAACACTGTGCCATTTTACATTAGCTGAGCAACTGAGCCAGAGGCTGTGATTTTTCTTTCTTCTTAAAAACAACAGAAACTGGTTATATCCTAGTTCTTCACACAGAAAAGCTAAGCTGAGGGCTGTTAAGCATATTTGCTACAGAACAACAACCAAAGACCATGTGAGAAAAAAAAAGTGACTGTTCCTGACACATTTAATAATGACATATTTTATCATAACAGACATGGTATCCTTTAAACATTGAAAGGCTATGATAATATTTAGACTATGCTTAAGGTGCTGCAAGGGGCAATAAAACCATTATTGAAATGCAACAACAAAGGTAATTAAAAAGCACTCTTTATAAAATTCAAAAAAATAAAATCAGTCACCAAAAGGGAGAGGAGAAAAAAGGATGAGCTAAGGTTGGAACAGGGGATAATTATGAAGTGTCTCAGAGATCAGTATATTCAAGGGAAAGAAAAAGCAAGCCAACCTATCTTGACACTGAAGAGGCAGAAGGAAATCTCTTCTTGTGCTCTCCTGACTAAAGTGGGCAGAGGCAGAGCTTAAAAGGATGATTAAAAGCCGAGCTGCCAGGGGCACAGATGTGAAGGCTTTAAAAGGCAAATGCAGGCAGACTGCCAGAGCCCTTGGCGGGCACCCACCATCCCCAGGGGTGGCTCTCACCTTTCTGTCCCTACAAACCCCGCTGTGCTTGTAAGGAGGGCTCAGAGCTCGTTTTCCTCAGCAGCAATGGACGTGCCCAGTGCTCACACACAACTGTGCTCACCCTGCAGTGCAGGCATAAATCTAGTGAGGCACCTCTCTGGATCTTCCAGGTGCACTCCCAGTACCACAGCCAAGCCTCAGGTTTCCCCTCCATCCATGGGGCTGAGATAATCCCCTTCTAAAATTCGGCTCCTGCAAAGTCCTTCTTTTCTCTTGCTGCAAACAACTTTGTCCCACAGCAAACAGTTGTTAAGGCTGAGGTAAAGATCATTTTCACAGCCCCTCAGTATATGAATTTATCCATGCACTATTCACTCCCTTCTTCTCCATCATTTATTTTTTTGTACCCTCCTTCAATATTGCATTCAATAACAGCTAATTAGTTCCATTTTCAAAGCCAACTTGTCCATCATCTTTAAGTAACAAAATGTCTATTTTGATCAGTTTATAAAACCAGTCTCCATTGGCTACTGGGGCTGGATTTTGAGCACGATTTCTATTCTTTTCATGCACAGGAGGAAGTCCGAATGAACAGAGCTGTTTCATTACCTTCTTTTAAATCTATGCTTATAACCCTCATTTGCCCTGGTCCCTATGAAAACAGCTTCAAGAATTAAGATTTTGATACACCAAGACCCTATGATGGTAAACAGTATTTTTATTATACTTTTCTGCTCACTTGTCCTTTACATTTCTCATCTGATACATGGTTTATAAGCTTTGAGAGAAAAGACTTAATTTTGTTCTTTGTTTGTACAGCTCATAGTGCAATAACTGCTAGGTTTTTATCTGGTCCAAGTCTAGATTTTCTAGCTATTGCTATACCTGAAATCATAATAACAGCAGCAGTACAATATAAAGGAAATCTACCTGGAGGTCAAAATTTAGCCAAAATGTGTGCAACTGCATCTTCTGCCCTGTGCTCAAAGAACTGTTTGAAAAAGCCACAGTTTCTAGAAAGTAATTGCAAAACTACTAAGAAACTCACAGTCAGAAAATTGTAGCCATTGGGGAAGTCTGTCCTTTAAGTGTATGACTATGAAATACCATCTGTGAAGTAGGAAAAAAAAGCAAAAAACTGAGCAGTGGGATCAGTTGGAGAGGGAAAGAAGATTTCTTGCATTAGTCTAATAAACAAATCTCAAACAAAACACCTGTGATTTGAAGCTTGGGGATGCTTCCCATACCATCTACCCCATCAAAGAGTCTATAAAATCCTTCAATATCTAAATATCGAAAAGAGATGGATCGTGAAACATGTCAAATGTTCTAAAAATACTCCACTGGGCTGCAAAACTATGCCAAAATTTTTACCTGGCTTAGCAAATTCAGTGTTACTGCAACTTCCAATTTTTCTCCATCAGAAAAAAATATCATAGGAAATATTGAAATTTACAGTGGGATATGTCCTAGCCAGTGGATAAGCAGAGTTTTTCTATACATTCATGCTAAAATATAGCTGGTCTTTGATTATATGCATATGTTTTGATTGTGTGTACATGTGTATATTTTATGCATGACTGTGGGTATGGCTTTAAACATGAGCATTTCAGGGTCAAGGCAACAGCATCTTATTATTTATTCTTTTAGATCCTGTGAAACCAGGTGATGCCTGTAAAACAGCTCCAGTAGTTTCCCTTCTGTGAAGTCAGTAAAAAGACAAACTATTCTAGCTTTGATTTGTATTTGAACTATTTCATACAACTCTCTCACTCATAACATCCCTGTTTATCCTCAGTACACAGTGCAGAGCGTGAAGCTGGATCCATAGATTAAACATGTTATCCATCAGCCGCCTGTAGCTGCGGATAATTATTTCAACTGCCATTTAAAAAAAAAATAAATCAGAATGGTGCCAAATTGAAAAATCTGTTCCTCACTTCTCCTGGTGCTTGAGGTCCCTCGTTGGGTTATTGAAATTGCTAGGCTGTTCTCGTAGCCAAGGAAAAGAGGGAAGACAGATGGAGCCATGCATTTTTGTAAAAACTCTGAAGAACTGTCCTCGTGACAACCTTCTCTGTCTCCAAGGCAGTGGGTAAATCTTGTTATGTGTCCTGCTCTGTACTAAAGATATGCCAAGCAATGCCTGACAATTTTGGCATGTTTTCTGTGGGGATTTACTTGTAGTGCATCGTTAAGGAAAGATATTTTTCATATGATCTCCTCGAAACAAAGCAAAAACAAAAATCAAAATATTTATATACACATGTACATATCTGCAATATATAAATGCTTTTTTTGTCTCGAAGGAAGATTAAATTAAGTATTTATTTGAGAAAGTATGTTTGCATTTTAATTGTTGTGGTAATATACTCAAATTTTGCGTGGGCTAAAATCCCAAGGCAATGCAGATCACTTTCTAATATATCCTGAGTGTTAGAAATGCAATGCATTTAATTTCACACAGTACCAAATCCCATTCAGAAGACCTATGCAAGAAGCAAGGCTGTTTCAACGCTGCATTTTAAATCATCCAAGTATTTTCTTTTGCTTTGCCTCTGCTCAAAAAAGAAAAAGGGTCCACTATAAAGCCATTTCAGCATTGCCCTTCCCATCTTCAAGTTTATTTACTTTATTTTACCTTTCTGATTTCTTATTAAACTATTCTTCTTCTGCTCCCCCGAAAAATCTTAGTTTCCTCTGTATATGACATGGATATCTCTAAATATTTTGTGCTTACAGATAAGTACATGACCAGGAGACAGGAAAAACAGCCTCCTACATGCACTGTCTCCATATCTAGAAAGATATTTCTCTCTCGCTCTCTTCTTCTTTCTCTTTCTGTCTCTCTCTCAGAGCACATTCAAGTCAATGCAAATGACGTATGGCTATATTTTCAATTTCTATAACACCTCCCTTCAAGTGCCTTACAAACAGCAGTGAATTCATAACACCGATGAGAGGTAGAGAAATATAAATAACCTTACAGAAAGATGGTAAAGGTTGTTCAAGATGGCCTTATTTTTAGAGGTATTGAACATGCACAGCTGTCTTTAACTTCAAGAAGAAAATGGAAGGTGTTCATCACTTTGGCAAAGAGGATTCAAATCCTTGGCCCCTACTACCTGAGATTTAAGTGTCTAATTTTCTCCAGCTCAAGTACAATATAGACTTGAAGTAGAAATCCTGAAAAAGTTATTTGCCTACGTTATATAGAAGATTGTATGAGATGATCATAAAAGTGATCCAAACTTAATGTCTGTGAACTTTGAAGATAGTGGCTTAGGTAATATTTCTACAGTAAATCTTCAGTAGGATCAGGAATAGAGCCTAGGTCCTCTGACTGACCTTACTTTTGATGCTTTTATCACAAAACTCTGCTTGTTCTTTTCGAGTATGTTTAAAAGTCTTGAATTAATAAAGCAGGGAATTGATAAACAGATGCATTACTTTGTGAACATTATCCACATGAATTTTTACAAAGTCTATGAAGTAGCATAAAACACAATTCAATACTATCCTGCCTTTAAAACAGCCTATTTTTAGCAAAGAGTCCTTTGGTGTTTTTTACCAGTTTAATGTGCTATATCACAGCACAATGCCCTCCTTATAGGAGAGGGAGGAAAGGACTGATTATACAACTGCATTAGAACATATTGTCCCTCAGAATCAAATCTGCTGAATAAGTTATGAATGTGATTTTCTCTTATTCTGTCTTTTATTTGACAGAGAACTGAAAGAAAAAAAAATAAAAACAACCAACCTTATTTTTTATGGTTTTGTCTCAAAGTATTTAAAAAAAATCCAAGCTACTATTGTTTTTTTAATGTAAGATTTCCCTTCTAAACATACACCACTACTTAATAAAATAAAATTTTTAAAAATCAATTCTAAAGCTGTTAAAGGAAGAACACATTAAAATGAAATGAGTTAAAGATTTGTTTGTTATCCATGCATGACAGAGCACAAATAATTGAGTATCAATTGTGGGAAAAACAACTGTGCTCCTCCTTTCATCTCAAAATCTCTATGGTCACTTGGTTAGGAATGGTTTATGATTCCTCCTTTGCTTTGATTTATAAGCAAGTCATTGTTCAATTTAATTGTGTCCAATACATCACCAGAACACATTGCATCCTGGCATTTTACCATTTATAGCTTCACAGAAAAATTGATACTAATAAAAAGCCTCTGCTTCCTCCCCTCTCTCCCATCCCACAAAAAAATATAAGAAATCAGATCATTCAATGTACATCAGTGAATCAGTAAGGGCAATAAATCAATGTAATTGATTAAAAGTTACAATATGCTGGACTATACATATGTTTATCCAAGTGAGCTCTTATCAGTTTAGGTCTGCACATAAAAAGACACTTGTGGATTCCCAAAAAGCAGAAGTCCAATAACTAGTTTTAAAGGTCATTAAAAATCAGAAGTTAGAAGGTCTCAGTACAATTTATGACCCAGTTGGCAAAAAAATGTGGCAAACTGCCAAAGTGTAGTCTAGACAATCCCCTAAGAACTATGTTGTGGCAAGGAACATCCTGTAACATAATGGGAAGAAATAGAAAACAAAAGAAATTGGACTTTCTTGACCAGTGAGACAACATGAGGTAAGCTTCAATTCTGGGTGTTGCTACTCTGATCCAAGTTTTATCAGTAGATGATACCTTCTCCCAGATAACAAGTGACAGCACAAGAGGAAATGGCCTCAAGTTGCATCAGTGAAGGTTTAGATTTGTTACTAGGAAAAATTCCTTCACTGAAAGAGTATTCAGGCACTGGAACAGGCTGCCCAGGGAAGTGGTGGAATCATCATCCCTGGAAGTATTCAAAAAACATCTGGATGGGGCACCTGGGGCCATGATTTAGTGCTGAAGATGGCAGTGTTAGGTTAACTGTTGGACTTGATGACCTCGAAAGTCTTTTTCAGCTTTAATAATTCTGTGAGCTGCACAAATGTAAACTATTTTCTTGGTAGTGTTTTTGCCTGGTTTTGGGCTATCATATTCTCTGAGGAGGAGTTGTTGGCACTGTGGCACTATGGACTTGTTCATTCTCTCACAATTGTTGTAGGAGAGGCTTCCAGAGGGGTATAATTACCGCTGCTCCAAAAATGAAGATAACAGAAAGGGGCAAGTTGCGAGGTTGGCATGGGACCAAGGCTGTGGCAATCCTCCTCTTCTCACCCACTTGGACATCCAGACCATGCTATGAGAAATATCATCCCTCCCTCAGCTCACATGCTCAAGGCAGATTTTTCAGGATATGCATCAACCACGTTTGTTTGGCTTCCACTGTTTGTAGAGCACTCCCAGAAATGTTGTCTCAGCTGTAGCCCACGTGGACAAGGAAGGTGAAGTCTTTCATGCTTTACATTTCAGGGATGGTGGATAGTTACCCCAGCCCATTGCTGACTCTGAGTTCAAATAGGGAGAACATCCAGCTGTGCCTCTTTCCCTCATTCATGGGAAATTTAAGTTACCTCTGCGTATTCCTTAATATTTATAATCCCTTCATCAAAGATTTACTGGGTGGGGTTTACCTGCTGTGGGAGGTGAAAGAAGGAGGAAAAAAAATGATTCAGTACCCTCTCAGCCTCATAACCCTTCAAACCAGGATGCAGTTGAATTTTTGAATGACCTATTTATCAGTAAAGTGTCAGTAGGAATTGATGAAACCTTAAAAGCCACAGTTAAGCAGCATGCAGCATAAGGATGGAGAGCAGAAGAAGCTGTGTGCAATGTGCTATTAAGAAGAAAGCATGCTACTAGCAATAGTCATCCCTTTTAATTCAGATGACACCTGTGAGGAATATTTAAATCACATTTAGTGTGAGATTAAAAAAAGAAAAAAAATTGACTTAATAAGAAGGCACCAAGAGACACCATGGTGAGAACAGGCCAAAATAGACTTATGATACAAAACCCTTTTTGAAGCATCACTCTATGCAGCGCTATATTATCAACAGAGCAGATGAATAACTAAAATCCAATCTTGCTGGCTTGATTTTGTTACATTTAAGGCTATTATTATGGCAGTAAACGTCTAATTTTTACTTCATTATTAAAATTCTTTGAAATTATTATTATGGCCCCATCAATAATAGAGAGTGCAGTGTCTGTGTGTGTGCACCCATGCATGCCCAAAGCTATATGCAATTTTCAACACACATTGTGGAGTCCTACCACTTGCCCCTGCCTGCACAGCCCTGTGTAACTATTAGTTTTTGGTTCCCACCCCTTCTTACTTTTGAGATAATTTGAATTTCCTCACTGTTTATCCTGAATACAGTAAGGATCATGTATCTTATACAAACCTCACAGCAACAAACTCAGTAAATCCTTAGGGAGAAAAAAAAAAAAAGAAGGTAAAATAAAAAGAGCAAAACAAGGTAAACAAAGAGAGAATTGAGTCTTGTCATCAGTGTCTTGTTTCATGTGTCATCAGGTAATGAATGCACAATCTGCCGTACTAGGTGAGCACAGGATGTTAAAAGAATTTACTGTGTAAGAAGTGAGGTTGAGAGTTGTTATCAGTAGTGCTCCATCTGAAACAACACTGTAATAGCAGCTACAGCAGTGTATGTATACATCAGACATATATAGATAAAAAGTGCACACATATACTATAAATCGTAGAATCAAGTCTTACAGTGGCTTGAGTTGGAAGAAACCTTAAAGATCATCTTGTTCCAACCACCCTGCCATGGCAGGGACACCTTCCACTAGACCAGGTTGCTCAGAGCCCCATGCAACATGGCTTTGAGCACTTCCAGAAACGGGGCAGCCACAGCTTCTCTGGGGAACCTGTGCTAGTGATGTCTACATACACACAGAGATATATACAGAAATTTACATCAGTGACATTTAAATATCTCTCCCTGTTCCAGACCTCCCTCTGTAAGAAGATTGATTTTTCTATGCACATTATTAATGAGTTTAATCCTGTAATTACTTAAGTTGCCTGCAGAGCTCTGAGAACTTGTGAAGACTTGCTTGGCAAGCAAGCTCCCAAAGGAAAAAAAAAAAAATTAACTCTCCAGATTGAATGACCTCCATGAGCCTGGGGTGGTGAGCATCACTGGAGAAATTGAGGGAGAAATTTCAGCTAACAGGAAGGAAAAGAAACTGTTCACCAAGGAAGAGAAGATAAAAATCAGAGCAATGAGGAGAAAAACAAACATGTTGTGTCTTAATTCTGTTGCTGGGAGGCCTCCCTGTCCTTAGTCCAGCCAGTTGTGTGTGGCAGCAGCGCTGCAGATGGAGCACACACACGGCGTTATCGGCTTAAAGGAGAGAACAGCCCACGGGGCAGAACTGTTCTTCCTTGGTGGAAGGAAAACTTGTGAGATACTTATTGAAATAAACACAAAACTCCTGAGATTCTTGCAGGAAAAGCTCATTTTTTAGTTGGTCATGAGGCACAATGGCAGATATTCTGTACCAAAGGCAAGGAAGATGTGCCAGGCTGTTGGTAGGTAGCAGCAACCACTATGAATTTAAAACAAAAACCACAACAAAAGACAACTACAAACACCATGATAGAACAGGAGAATTTTTTTCAATTGATCATAATCTTTCGGCATCACATAAGAGCTGAGGTCAATGGTTTGGCATTTCTGCTTTCCTTGTCTTCCTTGGTTTACAGTCAATATCTTTCTCAATAAGAGACGATTTAAAAAAGGAATAAAAGAGAGAAGAAAGGCCAATTGCTGACTTTGGAGCCATCACACGAGTAAGTATAAGTCAATGTATAGATCTCTAAATAAATTCCAGCACTGGTCAAACCCTGGGCTATGGAATATAACTTACTGAATATTTCCTTTAAGTGGCTACCTTTTAAGGCCTCTGAGAGAAGTCACAGAGACATGAATCCACAGATCATGTGTAGAAAATCATTCTTTCTTCTTGCACAAGTCTATATGACATGGCTTACTACACTCAGTATCATCTGGATCAGTGCTTCTCTTTTTTTTCCTAAACTAAAAACCCATCATTTGTTACTTAAAAAGCTATCCGTACATCATCTTTTATAGTTTCTCTTAGTCTAATTTTTAGTTGACTAGTTTCTGAATCCTTGTTTATATTTTCTGTGGAGCTTTTTTTATTATTATAACTTAGTTTGTGGTTTTGTTTGCTTGCTCGTCCACCTGTGCAGGAATACTTTTATATGGGACAAAAATGTAAGGTTCTAGTGCCATTTTTCAGACTCCATCTCAGGTCTTACAAACAGATGGCAGTGTACAGAGCACTCAGTGAGAAACACTGATAAATGTCAGCTGCTTGAGAACAAGAGATTCTCTTATCTTCAGAAAGGACACAAGGAATAATCTTATGTGTATGTAGCCTGGAACATGGGAAAGAAAACTTGTGGTATCTTGTAATGGTAAAAGATGTCCTGAGAGGTGGCAAGTGTCCAATAGCGAGCACAGTCAGTGCATGACTTGGGCTGCAGTGTCATTGCAGTGTCAGATAAGGCAAATCAGGAAACTACTCCCACCAGAACTGTGCTAACAAAGTAGAAAAAGTCATCTACTACCTGGATCACCTCGTCAGCATGTGACAGGTCCATGCAGTGTCCCCAGAGGATGTGCTTGCAGAACATACTACAAGGAAATCTATCAGCTTATGTTTCTGTTCAAATACAAGGAGTAAAGAGGTGAGGCAGTTACAAGCAAAATAAAGGAGGAAGACAATCCTTGGTAAACGGAGAGATAGGAAGTGCATTCTTTAGCAGTGGTTATGTTTTATTTTGAAAATATGTTTCATCCGTGACACAGTATTCTGTTTGCCTAGCAAAGAGAAGATGGTCCACAAAAACCTTTTGGAGCTCCCTAAATCTTTCTTCTCAGTAGGTTATTTTCTTCAAAAACTTTCTGCTTATCACTATCTAGTCTACTATAAAAGTATATATTTCTTTTTCAGAGCAATATCATGAGTTCCAGAAATAAGGGAAAAAGATACTGCTCTGAATTACTCCTTTTACAATTTTCAGATGTTCAACACTCAGAAGAGCTGTTTAGTACCTCCATATCTTCAGCTCATCTGGGACAAAAGGAAATCACACCACGACACTTATTCTTTGGCTCAAAAAATTACTCATTTTTGCTGAAAATGTGCTGCATCTGGCCCTCACAACCAGAGTGGTATGCAAAGGAAGGGGATATTTTGACTGAAAATGTCTGGGGTTTCCTTCTGAAGTCAAACTTATTCCATGCCATTGCTTACAAGATTTTTTGTTAATCATGTAATTTCATTGATTCCCTTAACCATGGATGGCTTTGCATAATTCTGTGTAAGTCACTGTATGAGACACATATCTATATTAAACATTTAGATCATGGCCTTCAACATCTGATTTTATTTCAAGAAAGAGCCTTGAAGGGTGTCATTACTGGAGATCTTGTCAAATCTTTCTGGTGAATACTCACCAGAAATTTGTTCAGACTTTTGACATAAAAAAATCTACCTTACACAGGAGCATCCACTTCTTACAAAGACTGTTCTTGCAATACTGTGAAAATGAAGCACTCAAGGTAAATAATCTTGAGAGATAAGCTGCCCTGAATTGTCTTGCATTAACCACAGAGTAAGAGAACATGCACTAGCTATGGCTGTAATAGGGCAATGCCCTGGCTCTGAAATGAGTGTCATCCATCCAGATTCTCCAGTCCTATTACACTCTCCAGAATCCTATCAAAAACACAAGCCTTGTGATTTTCAGGGATTTTCATGTGAGAAGAGATACACAACAATTTGGTAGCGCTTTCTGCAGTAAAATACTTGTTCCATAAAGACATAAAGCAAGCACACAGCATTCAGAAAATAAATACCTTAAAGAACATGAAGTCCATATATCAGGCTTTATTTCCTGTAAGTCTATCTATTCACATCTGTGGCATTTCAATCATCTTGCAGTAACTCTACTCAGCTAGAGAACATAACCAAAAATTAAGACTGTCTAGTTTAGAAAAAACCCCCACACATTACTGCCAGTGTCAGAATAACATAACAGAATAACAAATACCAATAATGTTTAAAATCTAAAGGCAGATTTCCAAGCCACATTCTCCTTATGCCTGTGTTTGAGGTCCTCTCTAGCAATAACCATTCTCTTCTCTGGTGTTTATCTGGTTGCCTCAGTTCAAGTTTGACCCCAAGGTCAAACTGGTATCACAGTTCAGAATGTATTCCCACTAGTTACATCACACATACACTTATTCAAAACATACACACAGATAGACACCACTGCCCCCCCAGATCAGCAACAGCAGTGAACCTGACTCGAAATGACAAAAGATGATTGACTGTCCTTCAGCTGATGAGCTTAGAGGAAAAACAGATCTAGATACACAGATATTCCGGCATGCAATGTGCACTATGTATTACTTATTGAAAGGGCAACGCCAATTTCTAGCATTTTCTAATTATCTCTAGTTACAAAAAGAGATTACAATCTTAATTGTTCTCTTTTGGAAAAAGAGAGCCCCTCTTTTTAATTTTTTTCCTTTAGCCTTATTAAGTATAAGAGGGGACTTCTCAATTTACTAAGGTACTTTGTGTTATTACAGATTTTGTTTTCTTTACAAATAATGCTTTCAAGCATATAGCTAGCATCTTAATTTTGTAAAACCATGGATACCAGAAAGGTCCTCCTCTTTCAAGAAGTTACTTGCTGCTTTCATTCTTTTATCAAATAAATGAGCAGTTAATTCATAATTTTTGTCACAGTTGCTATTCTCGTTAATAACGTAGACTGCTTAATAAGAAAAATCTATAATTAGTCTTTACTGCATCATAATCATTAGAATACAAACTGTCAGATTCATTCTTCATGAATGTCACTGACTGGAAAAGAAGATTTGCAAAGATCATGGTATTGTTCAGCTATCACAGTTGTAAGCACTGAAAAACGACCTGACCAGTTTGAGTGGAGAACTCTCAAGACTCAAAAGATTTTATTATAACCACAAATTTTTTACCCTGATCGTAGCCCACAGTATTAACTTCCACCATTTAATTTATCATGCTTTGCTGAAGGACTGAAATACTGGAAGTTCACTGGCTCTCATATCCTCTCAGAGGCAGCTCTCAATAGCTATTTATTATTACATAAACACGAACTCAACTCTCCTAATTAGTGATGACAGTACCTGAAAAGGTTCAGGTTCAATTGTGATTAGGATCCAAAATCAAATGTTAATCCTAACTGCTTGAAACTTCAAACTGGAAAGAAATGTAACGTGAAAGATTGCTTGTGGTGAGATTTTTCACACTTCTGCTTCTGTCCATGGCCAAAAATTAACATTAAAACAGCTTTTCTCATAGTATTTTGACACTTCTTGATCTGACCACAGACAAAGTACTAAAAGTTAAAAGTAATTTTTGAAATAAGTTGCAGAATCTTAAATAACATTTGGCTCTAGCAAAATAATAAAAATTAAAGGCTTTGTCTTTCTTTTTCTTTTCTTTCTTACCTCCATCTTTCTCTTTTCTCTTTTTTCTTTTCTTTTCTTTTCTTTTCTCTTTTTTCTTTTCTTTTCTCTTTTTTCTTTTCTTTTCTTTTCTTTTCTTTTCTTTTCTTTTCTTTTCTTTTCTTTTCTTTTCTTTTCTTTTCTTTTCTTTTCTTTTCTTTTCTTTTCTTTTCTTTTCTTTTCTTTTCTTTTCTTTTCTTTTCTTTTCTTTTCTTTTCTTTTCTTCTTTTCCTCTCTGTCTCTCCATGTTGCAAGTTCCTTCAACCCTTTTCAATGTTTTTTAAGTGCTGCCATTACCATAAAGCTCAGATCATCAAGGTATGGAAGCAGGAACCTGAGATTCAATATGTAAATGATTTCACTGCCTTTAAATAAATATTAATATCCTTAAAGAAAACATGTGCCCTGCTGAACTGGGCCTTATTTTGGTTCTGCAATGAATTCTGTTAATAAAATTAATCCTTTTTAACTATCGGTCTGGCAGCAAGTATCCCAGCTAAGTGGTAGTGCCATTTGGCTAGCCTAGCACTTACCTAAATTACTTGTTTGCCCTGAAGATCCAGTAAGGTTTCTTGTGCCTCCAACCTGGGAAACCTTTCTCTTTTGGTCACATCTTTGTCAGAGGAGGAAATTAAGGCCTCATCGTTACACACTACGAGAATTTACTGAGCTCATGTAAACACTGGTGAGAGCTTGTATGAATTTTCTCCAAGTGCCTTCAGGCAAAATTTGCAAGGCTACTTCTAGTAGAATAATTGTGTGGTCTGAAACAGTTAGTCTGATTTTCCCTGGAGCGGCATGGGGGACATTCACAAAAACTGCTCTGCCAGAGCAGCGGAGGAGTCAGTAACTTCCAGGAGGAGGGCAGCTGAGGACAGAGATTTGTACAAACCAGCACATATGGAATTAGAAGAAGATATCTGTCCACATCCCTTATTTCACTTTTCTAGAACGACAAGACTAGGTGTTCTCACCTCAAAAGGATACAGCAAGAATACATTAAGGAGACAAAATTCTGTGACACTGTGGAAGCAACATGGGTACCCAAGATAGTGGATGATTTTAATTATGTTCTCCAAAACTATTAACATGTTAGTGTACAAGGTAGGGAGCCCTAATATGCTCCAAACATGTTTGTTGAAATGCATAATTTAAAAATAAAACACAAAACCACTGTAAATGTCTGAAAAACATTTCTGACAAAATGTGGAAAAAAGTATCAGACTGACAGTTCTGGAAATGTCTCTGTCTGTCCACAAAAAATGTACTGCACAGGGAGAAGGAATAAAAGCTTCAGCAGCAATGTTCCTAAGCTCTGATCTGAAGGGACTACCATCAGCCCATTATAGTCCTTGGCTGGTGACAAGGGTGCCAATTAGTACTGCCAAGTGCAATGATGGCTCTTCTGATGTGGATGCCTCACTGCTGGAAACTGGAACCATGAAACTCATTTCCAATAGCCCATTGAAGAGCCATCAGATGATAACAACTTTTAGTCACAGACTTAGACTGGCATTGTACTGACAATGCAGAAATAAAAGACTCTACATCATATTACCAATCCCAGAGCAATCCAGCTACCCCTCCATTATATTTCTAGGAAGGACAGACCTTACAGAGATTCACTGAGAAATCATAAAAAAGAATGTGACTGAAACTCTTTCTTTCTCTTTCTTTCTTTCTTTCTTTCTTTCTTTCTTTCTTTCTTTCTTTCTTTTTCTTTCTTTCTTTCTTTCTTTCTTTCTTTCTTTCTTTCTTTCTTTCTTTCTTTCTTTCTTTCTTTCTTTCTTTCTTTCTCAGATCACAATGTTCAATCCTCATTTTAATTAGCTTTAAATACTTATAAGTACTGTGTAGGTGAAATGAAGGGTAAAGAATGGTGGAGACACATATGAAATCTTTCATTTCCATCTTAGCATTTATTTTCATGTGATTTAAAGGTATGATTGTAACACCTTTGTGATGGGCAATAACATGAAAAAAAATGGTAACTTTAATCGAATCTTTAAGCAAGTCATCCCAGCCCCCAAACCATATTATCAACATGCAATTTTCTCCCTCACAGGCTGGCCAGGGACACTAAGTCTTTAAGAAGAACAAACTGTTCTCCACACAAAAAAATAATTGGAGAGAAAAACTGTCAAGAGCCACCAACCTTGCAATGTTGTGTCATACCATTTATAGCCATGTTTTATCATTCCTTAGTAGAAAAAGTAATTTTTGGCTACACTGAAAAGATTTTCAGGATAAATTATCTTCTGTATGAACCTATGTATGCATGTATATCTACATATGTGTATTTGTGAGGGTTTTACAGGCATGTGAGACAGAGATACTGTATCTTTTGTTTCATTCATATATATAGACATATGTAAGCATTAAAGATGCTGTAAACTGGGAGAGATTTCATATATGCTTTCCCATTACTTTAGATGAAGGTGACCATTCACGCATTTCAACAGGAATACAACTTGGCAGAATAACACCTTGAAGCATCTTTTGTTTGTTTTAAATAATTCCTTGTCACATAAACACACATAATGAGCAATAGTGAAAAATGTTCTGTCTGTAATTGTTTTTTTTTTTAATTCTTCCCTGCCTACTATTGGTCAGATTTTTTTTTTTTCAACAGATAGGTCCTATTATATGAAACCATTCAAGATTTACAAAGGTTGTTTTTTTCCTTGGGTATAAAAAATTGCAGTATGAAGAATATCTGTTTATCATTGTCATTGTACATTACTTTCAGATGTCTCAAGTAAATAAATACTCAAAATATACTCACCTAAAGTAAGAAAAGATTTCTAGGCCACAAAGATTTAGGAACATAAATCATAGAATTGTTTAGTTTGGAAAAGACCTTTAAGGTCACTGAGCTCAACAATTAACCCAACACTGCCAAGTCTGCCACTAAACCATGCCCCACATTGACACATCTTTTAAATACCTCCAGGGATGGTGACAACCACTTCCCTGGGCAGAGTCTTCCAATGCCTGACAACTTTTACATTAAGAAATTTTTTATAATATCCAATTTAAACCTACCCTGGCAGCACTTGAGGCTATTTCCTCTCACCTTATCGCTTGTTACTTGGGAAAAGAGAACATCCCCACCTTGCCACAATCTCTTTCCAGGTAGTTGTAGAGAGTGATAACACCTCCCCTGACACACAGAGGACAATCACTGCCCTAATCCCTTTGGTTATGCTATGTCTGATACAAGCCATGAAGCCACTGACTTTCTTGGCCACCTGGGCACATGCTGGCTTGTGCTCAGTCGCTGTTGACCAGCAAGCCCAGGTCCCTTCCTGCCAGGCATTTTCCAACCACTCTTCCTCAGCCTGTAGCATTGCCTGGGGTTGTTGTGACCCCAGTGCAGGACCTGGCACTTTACCTTGTTAAAAATCATACAGCTGGCCTTAGCCCATCAGTCCTGTCCAGATGCCTCTGCAGACCCTTCCTACCCTCCAGGAATTCTCACTCAGTTTGGTGTCGTTGGCAAACTGACTAAGGATGCCCTTGATCCCCTCAGAATTTAACACAGGACTGGCCCAAGTACTGAGTCCTGGGGAACCCCTCTACTGACCATCCACCAGCTGGATGTGACTCTATTCCCCAGCACCCTTGGGCCCAGCCATTCAGAGCTTTTTACCCAGTGAACTGTGCATGAACAGCGGGTTTCTCCAGGAAAACGCTGTGGGAAATGGTGTAAAATCCTTCAGTAATGCTCAGGTGGACAAGATCTACAGCCTTTCTCTCACCCATCAAGAGGGTGACCTTGTCATAGAAGAACACGCTGACCAAGCAGAACCTGTCTTTCAGAAACCCAGTGGGTCTGGGCCTGGTGCCCTGGTGGCCTTGGACAAGTTGCATGGTGATGCTCAAGGTGATCTGCTCCTTGGCCTTCCCCAGCACCAAGGTCAGGCTGACAGACCTGTGTCCATTTTTATAGGTGGGCATCACACTGGCTAAAGCCCAGTCAAGTGGGCCCTCCCCAGTAACCCAGCATGGCTGGTAAATGAAGGACAGCAGCCTGGCAAGTTCTTCCACCGGCTCCCTCAGCACCATCAGGTGCATCCCATCCGGAACCATAGACTTGTTTGTGTCTAGGTGGTGGCCACTGACCATTTCTCCCTTGGATTATGGAGCTTCATCCTGCTCCCCGCCCCTGTCTTCCAGCTCAAGGGCTGGGTACCTGAAGAACAACTGGTCTTACTGTAAAAGACTGAAGCAAAGAAGGCATTAAGTACCACAGCCTTTTACCCAGCCTTCGTCATACAAGCAGTTGAAAATAAAAATTGTTCATGACTAGGAATTTGGGAACGAAAGAGGGAAGAGCACATTTTCAAACAACTCAGTCTGTCAGACAATTTCTGGAAGTCAGACAATTACCATTTGGTGCACAATAAAGCCCACAGATGAATAAGTGTATTCATTAGAGCAATTTTACTGCTGCCCTGGCATGCAACCTGATCCTGAGACTCTCATAACTTGATAGGACAAATGCTGTTAAATTACACTCCACTCAAAGCCTCTAAGCCATCAAGGCTTTTTTTTTCTTTTTTTGTTACAAACAAGCACAGAAAAACATCAAAAAGTATTTGTACTTGCTGAAAAATTCACCGTTCCCTTTTTTTGACCAAATACATCCTTTATCAAAGAATGAATCAACTCAGCATTCAGGTTTACAATCACTCTAGGAAACACTCCTTTCAGTATTAGCTCCTGGTTCACAGTCAAACCCACACAACAAATTTTTGAGCCTAAAAGATCTCCACTGAGGGCTTTTTTTATGTGGAGCTCAGATGCAAAATCAAGGTCTAAGATACCAATGGAAAGTCTAACAGAGAAAGGTCAAAGTAAGGAGAAAAAATTGTGGTCTCTGAGGATAAATCCACACCTCTTCCCTAGGCAGAACAAGTTTCTGAATCCTAACACCATAGCAATTTAGATTTTAGGCTGGTACCTGTGATGAAATGTGTTCTAATCTGTCCTGTTGTACTCTATTATTCTATCACAAAGTGATTTTCTTTGGTTTTGTGGAATGAATCACATTGGTCCTCAGAATTCCACCCCCAATCAATCCAAGCTGTAAAGGAAATGGGATGTTTAATATTTATACCTCTATTACTTTTCAGGGGGGTTAAGAGAATCAAAATCAGAAGATTTAAAAAAAAGTCTCTTGCACAGAATTGATTGTTAAAACAGGTTGACCTTTTGAAGAAGCAGACATATTAATAATGAGCTAGACTACAGGAGATATTGTCCCATCTCCTTGAGTGTCTATATGCTATAAGGAGAGGTATATGCACCACTAATGTTTCCCTAGTCAGAGAACAATATGCAAAAACAGCAGACCACCAACCTTTTCAGAGTAGAAAAAGCAAGTGCTTCTCAGAGCAATGCCTCCTTGTACCCATGAACACCATCAGGTCCAGAACTAGAAGCCACAGCCAGCCTCAGATGTAGCAGAATCCTCTGTATTTGCTGCCAGTTTTCAAGCACTTGAAGTCTGAGAACTTGCTTTAATTTTTATAGAAACTTTGACAAAAATATGTAAAACCACATGCAGTTTGTGTCCAGATAAATAGAAGTCACTTTTACTATGTGTTGGCTGCTGGCATCACTACAGCAGAATATCACACCAAAGAGCACAAGGCTCAAATCTGACAATAAATTTTCACATGTATATTTACTGTAGTATCAACATTCATCATAGCATCAGGATTTTGAGTCATCTGTGGTTTTTAAGAATGCATCAGCTAAATTAAGAGATGCCACTAGAATTATCTGTGGTTATTTAAAATATTTATAATTCACTACAGGCAAGGCTTTTTGAAATTAAGTCACAAAATTTTTCAGATTTGAAGATGTAATTTAAAAGGAGCTGATCCACTTCTGACACTTTCATTTTTTAGGCATTTTACATTTTGGCAATGGCACTATTTTTATCTGGATAAGCAAATGCATGATTTTTTATTTTCCCCCTTAGCAAAAGTCACAGCCTGCAAAGACCTGATTTTGAAGCAGATTTTTTTCTCTGTCTGATATTTTGTCAAACTGGTTTTTTTTCTTTCAGAGGAGTGTGAATGTTGGTCTCATTTAGGCACACACTTTTAGAGTGCTGTGTGTCAAGTGGACAAAAAATTAAGACACTAAGGGCAGACCTTGAAGTACACCTAATATGTGGAGACAACTTGGGCGTAGTGACTGCAGCTCTTCTCACTTTCCCTTGCTGCAAACACACCAATGTGCAAAAGAACACAGTACAATGTTTTGGGTGCAGGATAGACAATCTGAAATGTGTCCCCATATGTACAAGAAGTACTTTGCAGATGTCTGAATCTTTTCTATTTACATGACAGATTGTAAGGACTCCGAAGAAGCTGTTGCTCCCATTTTCATGCAAACTTTGCAATCTTTTTTTTTTTTTGCTCTTTTCTATTTTACTATTTACATTAAAAATCATTCATTAACATAACTGGTTCTTCAACATTGTACCTGTACACTGCTGTGAGAAGACCCTACACCCTGCAGAACTTGTGGTTGAGGACAAGTGGCGCTAGGAATCCTGAGCAGATTGTTTTAGTGGTCTCTCATTGCAAAGCCTTATTTCTACTGTTGGGCTCACACTTTAGTAGCACCTCTCTGAGTAAGAGATGTATTATTCCCATTTTGTAGAAGAGGAATTGAATCATGGGATTGCTTCCTTGCAGTTATGTAAGAAGTATGAAGCTAAAGAACAATTTCACCTCAGGGCTCCTGAAACTCTTTCCCCATGGACATCTCTGCCAATCCAAATGTGAATGAGTTCCTTGATTCCAATCTCTCTCCTTTCCCCTTCTCCCACAAAAGATGAGACATACAGCAGCACCTAAAAGAATATGAGGAAAAATAGCTACAAATTTCTGGAATGGCTCAGTACTTGTGCTGGGTCCACCTAGTTAACTGTGCAGTGCTCTCTCTGTCTTGTCCACTCAGGCAAGCATTCTGTCTTTCCCTTTTTGTGTGTTCTCCCATTTTCTATTAAACAATATTGCCGTTAAGGTTGCTACCTCCAATACATGAACAGGCTCCTGCAACGAATAGATTTTTCAACTTGAAAGAAAAAGTTTCATTCAATTTAAAGTTTCACTTCATTCCCAAGTATTTCTTGACTTTTTTTTTTTTT
>WAAE01017741.1:420-25402 GCA_013400495.1 Nicator chloris | reverse complement strand
ATCTCTCATGGTCAAGGTCCCCGATACCTCAATAAATTCTGTCTGATGAGGAGGTGTTATATTCCAATATATTATGATCTCCCCAAAAATCCCTGGGCCACGTACCAGGCTGCAGGCAAGGACACAAACACAGATTTTATTTTTACCTTTAGTATTTAATATCCAGTACACAGATAGTTTATCATATTGTTGTACATGGAAGAAATGTTATCAGCACTGTGAAAGCTTGAGTTTTAACGTACTTAAGAACACAAGAATTACGTTTTCAGGAATTTTCAGACCATCTCTGAAGTTCTCTTTTATATCCCTGTGTTGGGAAGCATCTCAAGCTGCATTTTTACCAAGAGGTCTTTCAAGTTTCTTTGCATGTGTAGCCCAAAGATGGGATCTAAAAACTGATTTCTCTTGGTTCTATTCTGCTTTTCCAGAGATAGATATGCAAAATAGAAGGGCAATTGGATGTCAGAGTAATGCCAGGGGCAATTTGATCTATAAGGTAGATACAGGATACTAGAATACTTTCTGAGATATGTTCTGTCTGCTACTTGTCTAAAACCTAACTGATAACATAATGCTTGGTGAAATAAGTCACAGTAAAGATTTGTCTGCACACTCTGCACATAACATGATCCTAAACTACTTCTTGCACAAAGCATCATTTTGTCTTTTGGGCTTCTTGGGCAAGTACCAGAAGCTGTTCTGTTGCTTTATATTTTCTGGAAGTATCATAATCTTTTTTTCCAATGCTCTGAGAAGATTCATCTAAGAATCTAAAACTCTTCATTCTGTTTTCAGTTGACTGAATAAAACAATTGCATCTTGTTCCCACCAAAAACCCCGTTCCCATATTGTTTATGCTAGAACATAGCAATTTGCTGAAATACTATTCAGGCACAAATCCTGAATCAAATTCCAGAAATCACAAAGCACCTTCAAATGTCACATTTCCTTACCCCTTTCCTTTGATTAAGATCGTATTTCCCTTGGTGCATTGATGTAAATAACCTGAAGACAGAGAGGAATATTTGGACCTCCCCATCAATACTGAAAGGACGTACGCATGGTATATTCTGCCCTTCCTTAAAACAAATCACCTAGTTTTTAAAATAGTTCTGATGATAGAAATTATCATAAAATGCAGCACTCAATAAATTCTTGCCAAATGTGGAGTCTCATAGCATTTGATACTGGACTGTTGTTCTTCCTCTGAAAAAATAAGAGATGTACCCACCTAATAAGAGCAGTTCCATTGTAATTTCCTGAAGGTTCTCCAATCAAAATGTGCTTGGATGAATGGGCTATCCCAACCACCCCAGAAGCTCCTTCATCTCCCATAATAATGATGGTTGCAATACCTGTGAAGAGAACAATGCTTCTCATGGTAAGTGAAAACTGAGCAATTTACCTTTGGTAAATTTTGTGACATGAGTGATTAAACATCAGCTTCATAGAGGGCCTGTGGAACTCTCTTTGACTTCTTCAGACAAGGGACTTAGGGAAAAAACTAACATTCAAAATTGTGACCAACTAGCTGCACACAAAATACTTAAACACTGCAAACTAAAATAATATGAACATACTTATAATAGTTCTCATACACAATATCTAAAAGCAGAAGACACTGAATTAACTCTTTACCATTTACAGGGGATATCTCTGCATCACCAGTAGAGACTAACTGAATGGTAAATGTTTCATTCCCCTCCAGCAGACCATCTTCTATTGCATGCAAAATAATCTGCTTCTGGAACTCAGTCTGCATCACATAAAGACCAGAAAGACATGGATATATATTAAATGAAATTTTAAAAAATACAGTACTAAAACCATTTTTTTACATATCAAGTGTTAAGAATGCTTGACATATTCTCTAGTAATTTTTAAATAACAGATATCTGATCAGGCTGAAATTTCTTCTCACAGATTAATAAACAGTAAAAACTTTCTCCCAAACATTATGTGCCACCCTAAAAACACCCTCACTATTTTCAACTAAATAAAGATCAAAATTCTTTTGAAATCGTATTCACATAGATGTTTTCAACTTAGAGGAAACTTTCTATACAGAAACTGCATATTCAATAGTACACACATATTCTAAGGATTAATGCATTATTAAGATTAGATTTATTAGCTGAATTTCTGTCTCATCCACATTTTTGTCAGTGGGAAGTGACAAACACATGGTATAAATTTAGTATCCCATACATACACGGTTGTATGCTTATGCTTAAGCATATATAAAAGTTCAGGACAAAATGCAAAAGCCTACCAATAGAGAAAGGATAGCAAAAAACTTTGCCAAATACTGATGGTTTTACTAGAAAAAAAAATCTATTTTCCAGGTGACTCAAAGTAAAACAACCAGCATGCCTACTACTATTTAATGAAAAACAAGCTTGTACTGAGAGAAAATAGATTATGCTCTGTTAAAATACTTTTCTTCACTAAATATTTTGAGTAGACTAAAATATCAATATTAACACAGTATTGGTATCCAATATTTTAACTCTGACTTCAGAGTTCTAAGCTGCCATGAAATACAAATTAAATAACACTGTCTACTTTTAAAGTTATTAATGTGCTTTTTGTTTTTGTTTTTTTTTAATCTGCAGATTTTGAGCATTCATTTTTCTTTCTCACCCTTTCAATATAAATTTCTTTTTAAGATGCCCGATACTGTAGCGGAATAAGTGTTTATGTAATCATTATTTACATTCAGTAGATTTCAATTCCTCTTTCTTAATTGTAAAAATGGTGGAGATTTGAAGAGCTACCTTCCTGATGATTACATTAAGCTGCATTAAAAGTGCATGTCAACTTTCCTTTACAGCCTGAAAGAAGCGTGAATTCTGCTAACTCCACCAGTTCAAACTGACCTTTTTCAAATGTATAATACTTAGTAACCCCCTACTTCTAAAAACATCTAACCATACAAGCACAGACAAGTAGAACAAAGTACTTCTAAATCTAATAGTACAGAAGGTATTGCAATGTCTGAAATACCTCACTGAAATGAAGGGTACCATTTAGAGGGGTCAGATCATATCTGGCTGCTTCCTCAAGAATCCATAACACTGTAACTTCTCCTCGTCCTCCCTGACTTCGACTTACATTGAGCAAAACAACTGCAGCAGAGTCACCAGCTGTTTGAGGTTCCTTCACAGTTACCTAATGGAGAAAGAGAAGGAGAATATGGGAAACTCTGTATTGAAAAAGTCAAAAGCTGCACTGGTAAGGTCAAATGACACAGATACATTTTTGAGATAAACAGAAAACATTATCAATGACAATTCTGAACAGGAGTGAAAATGAACAGGAACATAACAGGTGCAAGGAGTGTGTTGAATTCTGCTAGCAAGGATTAGTCACTAAGAGATTTATGTATGCTTTGTGGTTCAAAACAATTACAGACAATGTCACCACCAGGCTCAGCAAAATGGAGAGTAGAAGCACTGCAAGAACTAAGATGAGATATGCTTTGTAATTTCTTTCCAAACTTTCATTTCAGTAATGCAGATTATTATACAGATAATCAAAAATCCTACCTAGGATGTCCTGAATTGTTAGTATAGTGAATTAAATTAATTCAGTCATGCAGAAATCTGTATTTATGCAGTAGCACTTTCACTGTTACTACCATCCTACACAGCTAGATGAAGACAGGCACTAATATAATTTCAATTAAATCATGTTTTCCACTGCAGTGAAGGCTTACAAAAATCAGCTGTATGCTAGTGACACAAACCCACTCTCCAAATTCAGCAGAAATGAGTGTAATGTAAATCAAACTCACATTCTTTTCTTCAAACCCGAATACTCCAACAGGGGAATCATTTGGTGGAATAGCGACAGTTACCAGGATGTCATTCCCAAGTTTTGCACCACCTGTTACCCTCACCAGGGCAATTTTGAATATCTCAAGGAATTCAACCTCACTGTCATCTATGATTGTAATTTCTATTTCTCCTGTAGCCTGTAGAAATGTTAAAAAGAAAAAAGCAACAAAGCTTCATTTATAATATTCTGTGAATTGCTTGAAAAAAATTTAAAATAGGCAAATTGTATCTAGTTATAGATAAACAGACATTTCTCACTTGTTCGATTTTCTTCTTATGCTTGTATATTTATAATAAGAAGATATAACTTCAGCAATGGTTTTTAAGTCCATCAATATGAATCTTATTTGTTAAAACCAGCAGACTGCTATGCTTTGGTGCTCAGTAGAATGCTGACAATATTGTCAATATTCAGTCAAAATTCTGCATACTGTATATATCCTTCCCTTTGCCAAAGACTGCTTATATTCACTTGAAATCAAAATCCCTTGTGTACACTAAGTATTCTCAGATGCAGCATGAAATTTAAAACTATGTGTAGAACATAGCTAAGAAAACATATAGGCTTATTCCGAGAATTTATAGTGAAGATGGATTCCACTATAAATTTTCAGTGTAACAGGGTTTATTATTAGAAGCTATGTCGTCACTTGCCGAAGTATAAAAGACACAAGCCTATTTGGTCAATGCTTATGAATATTCTGGTTTTCCATGTTAATGAACTGAAGCTGGGAGCATCATTCATATACATAAGGCTATAAATAGTATGTTTTCAGTGAAAATTCTGTTAGAGGAAAACACACAAAAAATCTTAAACTGGTAACCCCAAGTCAAGTAAACTTTCAGCAAGTGAATACCTGCCCATCTGCAAATGTAAGGTTTCCAAATGATGGTGTGAAGTCTTCAAAGCTGGCAGTTGAATGAATGGCTTCCCAGTACAGAGTCGCTGGCCCAAACCTCCCAGCCTGTCGAACAACTGGGAGTTTCAGTACATTCTGTGGTGGTGGTACCTCATAACCAACAACAGCTCCAGTGATATCCTGTACAACCAAAAAGAAACTGCAGTGTCTCAACAAAATTTTTCTTTTTTTTTTTTTCCAAGTTGACTTGCAATTAAAAATAAATTAAGAAAGACATAACTACTTCTAAAATGATATGGCCTTTGCACTGGCCTTGCTCTGAGCAGAAGTCTGGATTAGATGACTTCCTGAGACCTCTTTTTGTGACACTAGTTTCAGCACTGCCAGCTCCATAATAAATTTTATGTATTATTTGTGATGAACCGCTTAAGAAAGAATTGTTTGTCTTGTATCTGGCCATTTTATCCATAACAATTCAGTATTATAAAGCCTATCAGAACACTTTCAGAAGTTGCCTCAGAAATCAGACTATCTTGCTTGAATGCCACTTTACATGTTTTTTATTCAGACTTATTTACCTTTGTAACATTAAAATTAAATACTCCTCTGGCATCGTCATTTTCTTCAATTGTTATTTCAGCTATTTCTAATCCAAGCCTCTTCACACTTGGCTGACTTCCAGAGAAAGAAGTGATCAGTTGCACGTCAGTAATATTGATTATAAATCCTTCCTGTAATTCTGGAATATTGTCCTGAAAAAAAGTTTTAAATGTCTTTTTTTTTTTTTTCATGATATATTGCAAGTTTATAATACAGTTGACTACATGTAGGTTGTTTACTGTTCCAAACTTCTCAGCATTTGGGACCATATAACCAACCACTTGCTTCATATCATATGAAAGATGAAAAAGAATACTTTTGCTGAGATTTTGAAATCAAAGCTGACACGTCAGATTCCAGGTGTGCAAGAACAGTGGAAAGCAGTGCTGGCTGTCACCTGTTACTGCTACCTAGAAGGAAGACAGCTAGATCTCAGAAACCAAGTCATGACTTGAAAAATCAGTATCTCCATTCTAAATATATTTAAAGACTATAGATAATTTTTTTTTCCTTTTTCATTATTTTAAGTACATGTTGGGACTATAATAAAACAGAGAATTTGGCTCATTCTCAGTGATGAGTATGCAACCTTTTTTTGAAAGAGGTGGCTGCAAGAGTGCCAGCACAGCCATTTCTAGAATGTTGAGTCATACTACTAGTAAAAAATCACTACCATTTCCATTTCCTTAAAAGATATTAATAGTTAAAGAAGTTGTTAGGCTACTCACAGGCAAAATAGTGACAGTGACAGAAGTTGTTGTTGCATTCTCTGCCATGATAACTGTTTTCTTTTCCAGTATATAATCCTCATTTTCTGTTGCTCGGTTGGAGGGGGGCAGTTCAAAGTTCGGTGCAGTGCTCAACTGAACAGCAAGATCTCCAACAAATCCTTGTTCTCGAACAATTTGTAGAGTAACAGTAGTTGAATTCTCCTGCCCTATAGGAAGGAGAGGGAAAAAATTCAAGATATGATTGTTTTACAATCATAGAATATGCACTGGAGTCCAACACCTGGCCCTGCACAGGACTGTCCAAGAATCACACCATGGACCTGAGAGAATTGTTCAAACACTTCTTGAGCTCTGTCAGGCTTGGTGGTGTGATCACTTCCCTGAGGACCCTGTCCTGGTGCTCAGCCGTTGTGTTGTGGGTTAAGCGCCCCTAGAATTACTTACTCTTTTTCTATTGTGAGATAAGAATTAACAGAAGAGCAAAGCAGGCTCAAACTTTAAAGGGTATAAAGAAAGCTTTATTAACAAAACTATAAAAAAAAAAGGAAAAAAATTAGTAAGAATCAGAATAACACCTTCAAAACACCTCTCATCCCCCCACAACCTTATTTTCTTTCCCACTGACAATGTACAGAGACAAAACCTTAGGACTTAGGTCAGTTGACCACCTCTAAAATAGTCATTCATCAGTTCTCTTAGGGACAGGAGTCCCTTTTGCCATGTCATGGAGACTTCTCCACAAGAAAAAACAGTTCTCTCATGGCTTCACTTTCTACAAATAGCAGCCACCTGGGAATCTGCATTTGTGGTGTTCCTCCCATCTCACGCAGCCTTCCCACAGCTGCATTTATTGGACATGTCAATCTCATAGGGTACCATTTTAAGGATGAGCTCTTCAATAGCAAAGGTTCTCTCCATCTATCTCTGAGATCATTTTCATCTCTGGGAACGGAGGTGTCCTTCTTCTTGTCCATGAGGGCAGAGGGTCTTCATCTTCATCTCATCTCTGTCTCTTTCTGTTCAAACTTCTCATGAGACCACAGCTACTTCAACATTTACTTGCTTCAGCACAAATGCCTTTGCTCATGTTTGCAATTTGAACACTTCATCACCCCATATTGTTTCCACAAATTAAAGGGATATTCTAGTATATCACAGTCCATCACCATGGCCTTGCAAAAGAATTTCAGCCCAAGACTAGGCATCTTCTCATTCTCCTCCCATCTGGAACTTGACTCATCCTTCACTGACCTTCATGGCTTCATGTTGTCTCTCTACGCGTCTTCAGTCTGTCCTTTCCTGTCACTCAGAGAGGATTCAATGTTTTGCAGGTTTCATCTCTGCAAGTGGAAGAGTCAGTATCTCTCCTGGGGCCTGTGGAGGTCATGATGGTTTCTGTCAGGCAGTGGCCAAAGCAGTCACGTTGGTAGATTCAGGCCACACTGGGGCTGTGCCGGGATCTCGGGGCCCCTGCAGTGTTCAATTCCAGCCGCAGGGCCACTCCGCACGGCTGCAGAGCTGCCCCGGTCGGTCTCAGCCCAATGATCCCTCGAGGCACTGGGACAGCCCCCCGGCAAGGTGACTGGGTAGTGGTGGCCGGAGCTGTTTATGGTGGAGGATTCTCTGGAGACTGCGCTGGGGGGAAGTGGCTGGGATCTCAGCAGCAGCACGCTGCACAGCTGATGGCCTCCCCTTCCCCTGCCCGGCAGCCGCTGGGGCCCGGCCCGGCCGCATGGAGGGTGCCGGGCCGGACCAGCCTGTTACCTGTTCCCAGGCTCGAAGAAAAGAGAACTTTCCCAGAGTTTGTTTGATTTTTAACATGTGTGTTCACAGAGGCATGTCCAGCTTCCTCGTGGTTTAACAAGGTGTCAGTATTCAAAACTAGTCACCGACGGGTTTTATCAGGCACAGAGGAAGTTGTTAGCAGCTTCTCTTAAAAAATCACTTTATTTTTCTTGATCCACCATGACTGGCTTCTTCCCTGCTTACTAAAGGTCAATCAATGCAAAATCAACACAGCCAAGCTCTGGATAAGAAACCTTTTCCTGATATCCAATCTAAATCTGCCTGAACTCAGCTTCATGCAATTTACTTGAGTCCTGTCACTGGGCACCAGAGAGTACAGCAATCAGTGTCTGTCCCTCCTCTTCCCCTCACCAGGAAGTTATAACTGTGATGAGGTATCCCTCAGTCTCCTCCTGTCCAGGCTGAACAGACCAAATTACCTCAGCCACTCCTCATACAGCTTCCCCTCAAGGCCTTCACCATCCTCACGGCCCTCCTCTGCATGCTGTCTAATAGTTTAATGTCTTTCTTATATTGTGGCACCCAAAACTGCCCCCAGCACTGGAGGTGAGGCTGCCCCAGTGCAGAGCAGAGCAGGACAATCCCCTCCCTTGCCCAGCTGGCCATGCTGGCCCTGAGGCACCCCAGGACACGCTTGGCCCTCCTGGCTGCCAGGGCACTGCTGGCTCATGTTCAACTTGCCACTGACCAGGACCCCCAGGTCCCTTTCCATGGTGCTGCTTTCCAGCATCTCATTCCCCAGACTGTCCATACATCCAGAGCTGCCCCATCCCAGGAGCAGAATCCAACACTTTTCCCAGCCTTTTTCTCAGCTCTCTTGTCTACCTCCTGAGGCCTTCTTTACACTTTCTAGGAACCCTTTTACCTTTTGAATTCCCACATTGAACTTCATACAGCTGGTGATTGCCCAGTGCTTTAATTTGTCCAGGTCTGTCTAATTTGTTGATGTCTCTCTTCAGGGCCTCTCTGCCCTCATGGGAGTCAACAGCTCCTCCCAATTTAATGTCAGCAAACTTAGTATTCCTAAGTGTCCTGCATCCAAGTTGTTCACAAAGATGTTGAAGAGAACTGGGACTAGGATGGAGCTCTGTGAAAGCCTTATTTTAATCCTTGGCCTGCTTGAGTTTCAGCTCACCTAACTACTGGAGCTGCTTGCTAGAGTCCACTTCAATTCTGCTCAGTGACACAACAGTCCTTTGGTAATTCCAGGGCTTAAGCAGATGAGCATACACAAGTGGTGTGAACACACAGAACAGTACCTACATCTAGAGGTACTGTGCTTTTAAAAACTGGATCTAGAAGAAGATGATATGGAATATCTACAGTTTATTGTGTGTGTTACACAAATTATCACTTCAAGACTTCCACTTTTATTCAATTATCCTTCAAAACTTCCATCTCAATAATTTGCCCGGCCTTTCATGCCTAGGCCATCACTATTGATTCTAACATAGAAAGTGGTATTGAGGGCATTCATTCTGGCTGTAAACATCGTATTTCCTTAACTCAAATATTGAAGAAGTTAAATAGACTTCTATCAGTCAGGTTCAGCACCCTTATGGGAAAGCAGATTTGTAATTTTATCCTATAAATGATGAAACACATAATCTGTCTAAAAGTGGTGCATTTATGACTGGAGAAATAGAAACAGACAAAATGTAAACAGGTTTGCACTTCAAACCTGTTATTTTAACCAGGTATTATTTCACAGATAGCACTTGTGTATAATTCATTAAAAATGCAACAGTTAAAGATTGGAAAAAAAACCTCTGTTATACCAACGGAAGCTAGGAACCTTCCTTGAATCCTAACTTCAAAGTATAAATCTTTATAAGGTGCAAGAAGTCAACAGAATCCCTTTATATTACTTCCAGGTGCTAAAAAAAGGGCAACACCAATTCACCTGAAAGTAGAACATGTTGGAATGTTTTACTTTTGATAATATACTCTGATGGAAAAAGTATTTTTTGTATATCTTATTTGTTAATATGGACAGAATATTAAATCATTAAAAATTCTAATTGGCTTGTTCAAATACGAATAGCCCATCAAGTAGCTGCAGGAAGAGCCCCATAAAATGCCAGATAGCTCCCCGAGTCAGGAGAGAGGGCATGATGGTAACTCTCCTCTGGCCAACTGCATGGGAGATCCTTTTCAACTTGTGCCTGGAAGGAAAACCAAAATCCTGAAGTGGAATTCATCCCTGCTCTGATTCCTTCCTTCCCCTAGCCGTCTGAGTAAAAATCTACCCTTTTTCAGCCACTTCAACAGGGAAGTCTTTCTATATAAATTATTTTGAACAATATAGCAATCCCACTAAATGGGCAACTTCTGCTTTTTATATATACAGAAGTATTTTATGCAGTAGTGATTTGCTACTTACCTCTCAAAAAAGAAAGCTAGAGAATATTGATGGATGCAATGTGAAATACAGCATAGTTACATATTTTAAAAGGTATTTATGCTACATTTTAATAAAAACCTGCTGAGATATATACAGAACATATACATATACATACATACATACATATATACATATACATACACACATAGATATATCTACATATCTTTATAGACGTATCTATATATCTATAGATGTAACCAGTGTTATAACTTCAACAATGTCGACTTTGAAAAAATATACATTCTTTCCTAAGAATCAAGAAACAGACTTACCTTCTGGCTCTGCGATTTTAACAAAGAGAGACTCCATATGCCATTCAATCACACCATGTGGAGAGTCACTGGGTAAAATGCTAAGTACAGCTCTTGCCCTTTCAGGATCAATGACAGCTCCTTTTGTGGTATCTTGAACATCCACAGTGGTAACACGAGTGAGTGTGATTCCCACTTCCTCTGAAAGTTCTGCAACACTGTCCGCAAGAATAGTCAGGGTGATTGTAGACAGGGCCTGACCTTCTGAAAATGTAATCTAAAGTTTCAGAGGAAGGGGGAGAATAAAGTCAAATTTCTTGTCAGTGTTGTTAAAGCCACGTTTTTATTCTGTAAACTCTATCAGTTATAAAATGCATATACATACACACATACGTATCTTATAGAATCATACGAGATTGGAAGGGACCACAAGGATTATCTGGCCCAATCTTTCTTGGCAGTACCACAGTCTAAACAAGATGGCCCAGCATCCTGTCCAGCTCAATCTTAAAAAGTGTCAGTTTTGGGGAGTCCACAACTTTCCTGGGAGGGTTATTCCAATGGATGATTGTTCTCATGCTGAAACATTTTTCTCTTATGTCCAATGAGAATCTCTCCAGGAGTAACTTGCATCAATTATCCCTTGCCTTTTCAATGTGACACCTTGTAAAAAGTAAGTTTCTTTCTTTTTAGCCACCTTCTAAATACTGAAACATAGCCTGGACATAAGGTCTCCCCACAACCTTTTTCTCTCAAGGTTGAACAGTTCTCTCAGCCTTTCCTCATATGACAGGCTTCCCAGTCCTCTGACCCTGTTTGTGGCCAGCTCTGGACCCCACCAGCCTGACCATATCTATTTTTCGTAACTAGGACCAAAACTGAAAACAGAATTCCAGCTGTAGTCCAAAAAGTCCTCAGTAGAGTGGGCTAATGACTGCTTTATCTCTGCTGGGAGTGGCCTTGTTGATGCAACCCAGAAACATCCTGCTGGATTGCCTCCGTGTTCACTTAAATTGAGTTTATCTACCAGTAGGATCCCCAGGTCCCTTTCGCCAGAGCTAATCCCCAGTCAGGATAGATGCCAGCAGGTGCTGCACTCCTGGATTCTGTTTTCCATAGTGCAACATTTGTTCCTGATGAATCTTCCAGCCTACCCAGGCCTTCCTGCTCCATGGCTCTCCAAAATGTCTACTTCCTCATATAGTTTGGTATCATCATCAAGCTTCATCAGAGTATACCTGATCTCATCACCCACATCACTTATGAAGATATTAAACACTTTTGGGCCCAATATTGACCCCTGAGTGACCACACTTCCGGCAGGTTGTCCAACTCAAAAGGCGTTATTTGCCACCACTCCCTGGGGGCAGCAATAACACATTAGTTTATTTAGAAGGCGGCTATGGCAAGCTGTATCAAAAACCTTGGAGAAATCCAGGTAGACTGGATTTTTCTTTTCTTATTACACAGCCTTTATCTCAAGATTATTCACCTTATTTTTTCCTCATCCTACTGAGATGGTGGAGTAGGAAAGAACTATTTGGGGGTTTTTAGACAGCTAAGGTTTTTAGATACCACATATATCCGTATCAAAAGAAGGATGAACATATAATATCTATTACAATCATTGCTACGTGAAGAAATGGCTATTCAACTTTTTTTTTCTTCTTCTTGAGATGAAATGACTGATACATGCTTTGTCTATCTATATTCTTATTTTTAAATTCAAAAGGCCTGCCACTTGATTAGGTCTTTCTCAACAAGGAAGAAAGACATGTCTAACAAACACTTAGGCTACACACAACGTGTAGGACAAACAGAAATTTCCACTTAATAATATACCTTTCTGGCTCTTCCTGCCTGCAAAGCTATGCAGCGTACTCATATGGTATGTAGCTGGAATGCTCAAGGAGTACTCTAACATTTTCAGTATGATTGTTTTGGCATCCTTGATTTCCAGTCCTTTTATTTTTCTCTTCATTTTTTTCTGGCTTTGTGTCTGCTACAGACAGCCACAAGGTGGAGGACTTTGATTTACACAAACTGGCTCCTGCCAGTCCTGCCTATCATATAAAAAGCTTTGGCCACAGGAAAAAAACAGGTTTTAACATGGCTGGGAATCTAAAAGTTTCAGAAACACAGAAAATTGGGACTTCTTATATTCTGCTGGGCCATTTAAGTTCTCCATTGTATTGAGAAGGTCAGAACAAAAAGCAAACACTCCCAGATTCCCACCTATGCAAATGCTTTGACATAGTAGCTGAATCTCACAGCAGGAAGAAAGGAAAATGGGAACAGGATACTAGAGGTACACCTTTCCAGTGCCTGGACAGTATTGCAATATCAGGTTCTAGAAGTGTTAGAGTGATATCACTGAATTATGTGCCAGCCAGAAGCAGAAACCGCTAGAATCACAGGAAAGGACCAGGAAGCAGGGATTAACAGAAAAGTGGGGCATTCTAACATGTACTGTCCTTTTAACTCAGTAAATCTTTATCTATTGTCTGAGACAATACAGTCAGTGCTTCCCCAATAATAGTGATATTATTAAATACCATTCCTGAAGTTGGAAATACATCACTTATGCTCCCATTAGCGATCCACTCTACAGTAACCCGTCCATATGTTCCTATTAAACGTTCAACATTCAGGGTGATCAAGCTGTCCTGTTCCATTTCTTCAATTTGCTTAAATAAAGAACTCTGGAAAACATATAGCAGCAGAACCAAAGGATTATTTTCTTAGAAAGAAAAGTTTCTCTAGGGAACAGGGTATTCAAGGGGGCTAGAAACATTGGGCATCAATAAATTAATCTACTCTTAAGCAGCTAAATGCAAGGCTATTGATTAAATTTTATGTATCTTAATACTCAACAGGCCCAAATTTCATAAACATAAGAATTTGAAATGTCAGACCTCTTCATCCTAGGCAAAAATTCAATGTTTTTTGTTAGGTTTTTTTTAGTACAGTATTTTATGTCAAATGATGTGAAGCAGACAACAAACATGTAGACTTTCAAGACATACGTATTTTTACGGCTGTTACTTTACTATTATTCATTCTCCTCACACAATTCCAGATGCAATGTTTCATTTCAGTGATGATTCTTCTGTTTTATATCTTCATTATGCATTTAGTACATATATCTGTTTACATTAACTTCTACAATATTTCATGATTTAAGAATCACAACTCCAAATAATACCTTCAGTCTGACATTTTCTCCAAAGTTTTTATTTTGTTCAGACAGATGGGCTTATCCTGTGGCATAACTATTTCAGAGGAAAAAAAATCTTTACTTAATTCCCTTGATTAACCAATTAGTAGAAACTATGATGATATCATATATGCCATCTGAAAACCAATTTTTTACACTGCTGCAAAATAAACTGATAAAATAATGAGTTATTCTAAATGTAAGGGAATAATAAAAACCCCACAATAAGGACAGACTGGAATTCAGTTTCTATTGCCTGTCATCTATATAACCAAGTAACAATGCTAAATGGAAGTCTTCTTCCCTTCCGTCTCAGGTTGCTACAAGACTTTAAAAAAAGAATCCCGTCACATGCAATTTTAGTGTGTTTGTGTTCTGTTATTAAAAATGATATATACATCTTTTAATGATTTACCTTAAAAGTTTTACCTGAGCAAATGCAATGACTCCATATGCATTGTCATTGGGAGGAATAATTATGTTAACAAAACTGTGAACACCAATCTCTGCACCTCCTTTAGGGTTTTTCAGCCATACTTGAAAACATTCTTCCTCCTCTGGGATGATGTCATCCAGTATATTGACTGCTATCACAGCTTCCATGTCCCCAGGCTCAAATATCAATTCACCTGAACTAGCACACAAACACATCACGTAATTATAAACTTAGGATAAGATTAATGAACTTCGAAAGCACTACTGAAATTTTAAAAAGCATTTTTGATGCTGAAAGTGTTGTTTATATTCCTGAGTAAGCCAATGAGGTGTAAAGGTTGTGGGATTAGTGTTGGGTTTGGAATAGAACATGCAGTAACTGATACAACAGAACATGTAGTAACTGGTATTTCTTATTAATGTAATCTAATTTAATTTATACTAAATAAAAGCTTCAATATCAAGTTTAACTGCAAGTACTTTTATTCCATATTTGAAAACAAATTATAAGAAATTTGACTTCGGGTTATCCTAAGGCTACTCGTGACAAATTCTTTTTTAGTGTTAATAAACACACCACACACAGGTGACTGCAATCGTCTCCACTGTAACAAAAATGCGATCATGGAAAAAGGAATGCAAGAGCTGGGAGATAAACCAAAAAACCTACCTAGGTATAAAATCTGACTGGTTGGAGATAGTTGTCAGCTCATAAATCTGGGAGCTGGACTCTACGGTAAGAGCAATCAAGCTCTTGCTGGAGTTCAGAGACCTTGCAGTAGTGGAAGTGACATGATCTGCATACGGGGCTTCCAGCATCAGAGAGAACTGGTTCCCTTCTGAGTTCCAGGAGTACAGTACTGTTGTGTCCTTACCAGAGAGGAGGATGTGAACTACATTGAGCAAGGAAGAGAAAAAAAAGAAATATTCAATGATGTATTTAAAAGTTCTTGCAATACCAGAAGTTTCCCTGGCAGCACAATTGTTAAAGTATCTCTTAAAATCTGATAAATAATATGAAAATTGAACGCATATATTTCTTCAAGTACTCTAAACAAAGTCTTACCCAAACCTGAAGGAGGCATGAAAACATGGATGTTTCTTACAGCAGAGACTGGAAGAGACTGAAAGTGTCTGAAGGTAGACTGCCCTGTCTCCCAGATGAAAATTTCAGAATTTCCAGCTTCTACAAAGGAGAAAAATGACAAAATCTACATTATATTGCTGCCTGTTAATTAAATCACACACTGGTGGCCATTCAAAGGCAGAGATTGGCAGATTTGATTGAATTACAAAGTGAGACCAGCAATTGTATCTTTCTTTTTACTTGCATAACTCCATAGCAGTATCCCATTAAACAATTTATTCCACTACATTATTTAAGGGCTTTTCCGCACATATTCACACATAAGAACACTAAAAATCCCAGCAGACAATGGTCAAGTGCAAAGAAACCTATGGACTGCAATATACACTTTTAAATAGTCATAGGTATGCTGACATAGAACAATGTCTAAAGTGTCATACTTGCAGAAAAATGTTGTTTGCTGAGTAATGATCTTTGTATATAAGAAAGCTCAGAAAAGCTTAGAAAGGGTGCAATTAGCAGCTAGGTGAATGGAGCTATTATTTCCTGTTGTTCTTGGGAAAATATTTCATTCGTTTCATAAATATTTGAGAACAATATTTTTCATTTCTGAAGGACAAAACACAAATTACTTTGAACAGCTGCTTTTCAACAAATTGTCACCTTCCAGTAGTAGTTTAATCTCTATCTAAACCCCTTTTATTCCAAATGCCTTTGCTATCAAACAAGCCAGCACACACTTAGCAAACTCAGTGTTTGTTTTCTGCTAAATACCTTCTGCAACAATTAAATATATATCAGATCCAGACGTCCAGGTCTCCACATGTTTTATTTCTTTTGCTGGTAACTGATGAAGATTCCTAAACTCATTATTCAGCCATTGGTACAAAACCACATTCTGGCTGGTATTTGACAAAGAAACTATTAAGTACATAATGCCTCCTCGGGGAAACAAGGCAATGTTCAGAGCTCTGTAAAGTGGAAGTTGATGGTGCAGCACAAATATATCTTTACTCCACTGGAAAACCTGTAAAAAGAGAAAATATATTTTAATATCTATTTATAACAAAGCACTAAGAAAAAAGAAATTATTTGATGAAAAATCAGAAAGACTTATAATTAACTGAATTCCTCATTTCTGTGGTGGATCCTACATTATGATGTAAGCACACTGATAAGATCTGCCTTACTGCAAGCATCTGTGCCTGTTCTTCAGATGAACAGGTTTATGGTCATAAGCTGTTTCTATTCCTACAGTTCTTTAATGCAACAAATTTCAAAACAGAAACGACAGTAGCAATATAATCAAACCATGTCTAAATTACATGTTAATGTACGGAGTGTTGTTACATTTAAACAAGTCTAGAATTTTATGTCTTATAGATCTGTAATAGAAACTTAACTAAATTTCAGGAATATATACTTACTTCTTTTTCTGTATTTCCTTCATATTTCAAACGGAAAATTAACCAAACTACCTACATCAAAGGCATGGAAGACAAGTGTATTCTAACCTGGATGGAACTGAAACTGGTGGTATCACTCACAAAAACCAAATAGTCTTCTTCATCCACAGCAAAATGTTTTACAAGTGTGGTATTCAAAATAGATAGGGTCTGTAGCTACAAGTAAAACATGGCAAAAGTGGTATTTGGAAGTTAGTTCAAGTTTATACATACACACACACATTTAAAAAAAAAACCCTGTAAAACATACATAAAATAATGTCCAAAAATTGTCATAGATGTAATTTTATAATTTTAAAAATGTATGTGGGGTCATTTTACAAAATTAGTATTACTTATCATACATTTTTCAGAAAATGCTCTATGACTTCATTGCTCCACAATTTCTTTCTTCACTTACAAGGTCATTTTATCTCACCCTCAAAATATGACTTTAAAAAACATTAGACAACAAGCTGTAATAACTGTTATGGTTTAGAAATGGTATTTCTCAATTTAGTGTTCCCACTGAAATACTCCAAACCATGCTGCCTCTTCCTTTCACCCTTGCAGTGGAATGGAGAGGAGAATTGGAAGCACAAAAGGTGAAGATCTTGGGTTGAGACAATGACAATTTACTGCTAACAGTAATGTGATGAGAAAATGAACAGTAAAAACAACAATAATAGCAGAGGGTACAAGAGATGCAAAGACTCGTGAAAATGCTCACTACGCACAATCAGTCAATACGTGAGCTGTGCCCATGGTACCCCAACCACCAGAAGGGCCCTTTTCTCCCACCCCCAGAAAATGACCAGAGGTGGTATAGAATAACCTCTGGGTTCCAGCCATGCCCCCTCCTGGCTACTGCTAAATTAACCCTTCCCTGGCCTAAACCATGACAATAACTTACATCGACTCATGCAGAGTATTCAGTTGCCAAGTAAGCTAAGAACAGAGTGCTTTTTCCCACAACATGGCTGGACAGAAGGGCCTCACAAAGTCCTTTCTAACCTCATTATTTAATGATTTTGCAAGTAACACAGATTCACCTTCAATAGTTTGCGTCCAGGCAGGAATGCATACACACTGCTGTTGGAAGCTCCCTGACTGCTTCCTCCATGAGTAATCACAAGGTGGGGAGAGGCATGGATTTGGAAAGATATACAGCTTTTAGGATTCCACATACTGAAATTCTGAGAGAGGAACAAAAAAGAAGGACTGAAATGTCAAAGGTTTATTAAGCAGCATAGTTGGCGTCTGTAAGCAAGCATTTACCTCAATGGCAACAAAAACTCCTTTCCACTGGTAGAGAGTAGAAAATGCAGATGGAGGTGAACGCAACAGCACACCATACAGGATTTCTTCTGAGGGAAAGAAACACCAGCTAGCTGCTGACTCTTCCACAAAGCTTTGCAAGACAGACAGAACACTGATACTACCCCCTGCAATAAAGTATAAGAAAAAAGTATTTATCTTTAAGGTATTGTACAACACAATTTCATTATTTATTTGCCAAAATCAAATCTAGTGCCAGAAATCACAGAATATTCTGAGTTGAAAGGGACCCACAAGGATTATCAAGTCCAGCTCTGAAGTGAATGGCTCATAAAATGGCCAAACCCACAATCTTAACATTTTTATCACCATGCTCTAAATGCCTGAACCATATTTTGAACTATACACTCTAAACGCCTAAACTATTTTTCTCTAAATAGTTGGTGCAAGAGCATGTAAATGCATGGAAGTGGTATAGCATTGAGGTTGTACTTCGAGTTAAACAATAAATTATTTTCTCATATATTACTATCACATATGGGAGATGCATAGGCAATTTGAGTTTGATGCAGAGTGACTCAGTTTGGAATTTAGGTAGTGAGAAAATTAACTAGATAGGAACAAATAAAAAAATGACAAAGAAACTAAAAGTGGATTTATCCTCATTCTCTCTGTCATCACAAGTAGTCATGGTACTCAGATTCATAAACTGCCTAGTCATTCAACACTTACAGAAAACAGTGTCTTTTATGTTATCTTAGAAAAATCCTGTATTACAGGTAGTGAAGAACAGATTTTATAAATAAAAGGCCTTGTCAAAATATATAATCAACAGGAAGAGCAATAAAGATTGTTGAAACTCTGGCAGCAGTGGCTGATGACAAATTGACTCTTAAGCAGACAAGATATTTTCTCTAATGAATTTTTATATCACAGGAATATTATAAGTGAATTATCATTCCAATATTATATCTCCTGTATGTTTGGTTACTCTGCAGCTATCTCCACTCTGTAAACAGCAACGGACACTCTTGATAAAGTGAACGTACTGATGCCAAACGCGGTATCCGACAACGTCTCCCACTCAACACTCACAGACACGTTGAGCCCATTACTCCGTGAAACCTTCAAGTAAACTGTAGTGTTCGCTTCTTCAGCTGTGAAAATATTTGTCCTAAATTGGAGAATTTTGAAAATAAAATTTAAGAAGTATTATTTTTATGGTTTAAGAATGGGATTCTTACTGTACACTTTCAGCACAGAATATGCAATAAAAAGAAAATACTGGGTTTGCTCTGTGATGGACTAATACTAATTGAGGCTGCCCAACATTTCTTCACACAAGACCAAATGACAAAATCACGGGAAATTCAACAAAATCTTAAACCAGCCTGAAATTTAACACACCAACTGTATGGGTAGAGTTGAATGGTTTCTGAAAATATCATTCCATATCATAGACTCATATGATCATAGAACAGTTTGAGTTGCAAAAAACCTTAAAGATCATCTTGTTCCAACCCTCCTGCCATAAGCAGGGACATCGTCCACTAGACGAGGTTGCTCAGAGCTCCATTGAACCTGGCCTTGAACACCTCCAGGGATGCGGCACCCACAGCTTCTCTTGCCAGTCCCTCACCACCCTCACGGTAAAGAATTTCTTCCTGACATCTAATCTAAACTTACTGTCTTTCAGTTTGAAGCCATTCCCTCTTGCCTTGTCACTACATGCCCTTGCCAAAAGTCCCTCTCCAACTTTCAAACAGGCTTCCTTTTGGTACTGGAAGGCTGCAATTGGGTCAGCCCAAAGCCACCTCTTCTCCTGGCTGAACAATCCCAATCCTCTCAGTATTTCCTCATAGCAGAGGTTCTCCACCCCTCTGATCAACTGAGTGGCCTCCTCTGGTCTTGCTCCAGCAGCTCCATGTCCTTCCTGTGCTAAGGACCCCAGGGCTGGAGGCAGCTCTGCAGGTGGAGTCTCACCAGAGCAGGAGCAGAGGGTCTGAACCCCCTCCCACCAAAGCTGCCCACAGGGCTCTGGATGCAGCCCAGGACACACTTGGCTCTCTGGGCTGCAAGTGCCCATGGTTGGCTCATGTCCAGCCCCTCCCCAGCACCCCCACGTCCTTTGGGGCAGGGCAGCTCTTGATCTGTTCATCCCCCAGCCTGTAGTACTGGGGATGCTCTGGGCCAGGTGCAGCACTTTGCATTTGGTCATGTTAAACCTCACGAGATTCCCAGGGGCCGCTTCTTAAGCTTGTCCAAGTAAGATGGCTCATCTGGTTCTGAAAAACAGCCTGAGTGAGGGTGTATCTTACAGAAGCTTAAATAAATAGGTAAATTAGAAAATTTCTGATTCCCAGGGTACTGGTCCACGGTTTGGACTTCTTAATATTGATTACTACTACTGAAATGTTTGGGGACTAATGAAGTACTGTTTCAGGGAAAAATGCATAGAGAAATCAACATTGCTAATGGTGAACAGGCCATTCTAAGTGTTTTTCTAGTCTTCTGTATAGCAGTAATAGTATTTGACAAATAGTATACTTTTTAAAATCACGAATTTTACAATTAGATTACTAAATTTTTTTAAAGGGAAATCATCTCTATGGAATATGAAAAACTTCCTTTTAATTGAATCAGGATTCAGTACCTATTTGTAACTGGGTAGATGCTGAATAGTCCCAGTGGAGCCTGGTTTTGTAATATCGTAATCATAGTTTGCACTCTGGTGCCTAATCTGGCTCCTCCAGTTGGATTAAACAGGGTGACAATAAAGTGCTCATCCAATTCTGGTTCTTCATCCAGGATTGCAGAAATATGCAGTGTCTGACAAGAAACAAGCATAGAAAGCTGCTGAGACTTGAAAGGTAACAACGACAAGGCTATTCAGGCCATGCTGCTGTTTATGTTCTTTCTCTGTACAGCTCTGGACAGCAGGGCAGCACAACAGCAGCTCTTGAAACAGGAGAAGGCAGGCATAAGGCATGGACAGTTCAGGCTGGAGTTCTAAAGTAATTCCTCTGGTGACCTCCATTAGTGTAACACTAACGTGAGCATATCCACTCTTTTTTTTTATTAGTTTTTCCCTTCCCCTCTTTCCTCTTGTCCTAAGATTCTCTGAAATGTAAGTTTTGATCCTTTTTTCATGTTTCTGTTTTGTACTTATTCCACACATTCCTTGATAACTCATAGTCCCCATACTTGATCCCCTAATGCAGCTCAGTCAAGTTGGGTTTTCTTTACTTTAGTTGTCAACTGAACTAATTCATGGGCAACAGGGTAGTTACACTACCTAACAGGGTAGGTACTGGGATCAAAGAAGGAAAAAAAGACAATTGAGGAATATCTGAAATACTCTCTTCTTGATGCTTTATTCCCTTTATTGCACCACGGTGTGTAAGAACAGGATTGTCTCAAGGTGGTCTCAAATCAGCAGAGAATTGTCTAGAAAGAAGTAGGCATTTTCACTGTGATTCTCCCCATTATCCACAGAGGTGAAAGTTACAGTAGTACATGTAGCTTTGCCTTAGAAAAACTGTTTAGTAATGACAGATCTGGAACTAAAATAGAGCTTACAATATTTTAGATCTCTATTTACTTCTGCAATAAACTATATTTAAATACTGTATTGAGAAATACAGTTCAGTAACAGTGATCCTACTGTTAGGATCTTTCAGTTTCTACTTTTAGTTCCTACCTCTCACAGACCTGCTAAATTGGCCATCACTGAGGTGTCAAAGGCATTTTAGATTCAGAAACTGAAACCCGGTATTTCCAGACACATTTGTTTCAGATTCTACTCCCCTAACCATAATATACTAACCTGCTATTGACACACTTAAGACAGCTCATTTTCTAGCTGACAGCTCATTTTCTAGCTGACATTCTTGTGGGGACGGTACAGAAGCAGTGGGATTAATACTGCCAGAAAAATAAGTAATTTTCAATTTCTAAAACTCCGAAAGCCGTTCACATCTTGCCTTTGCTGTAACATATTCTCTTCAGTTCAGGCCACATAAAGGAATGGTGTTTTTAATTCCACCATAATTATTTACAGTAGTAAATTATGACTTCATGTCAAAGTTTGTCCTTCAGCTACATACTGAACACATATAAATAAATGGTCCTATACACACTTATTATATATCCACTCTATTGTTTTCAGTTTACCTGAACTATTACAAAGACAGAAATATCTACAGAAAAGCACATTCAATTTTTCTGCACTCACACAAATCAGTTTGTTCTGAGAATTAAGGAAAACGTAAGAAAAAAAACTAATACCTGAAAAAAAACAAACATGGCTGAATCTTTAAAATAATTTTAAAAAAAGCCTTCTTCACTTTTTGTGTTATAAGTATCATATTACCTTAAATCTGACTCCCTCTTCCAGCACAATGTATCCATGAGAAGGAGTCAAATCCACTGATGGCTCTGAAGAATTCATTTCACTTACAAGATATTGAACAGACACTGTTCCAAATATTCCCTGAGGAGGTTCTCTAATAATATTTAATACTGCAACACTTTCCATCAGATGGAGAGCTGTTTGCTCTCTTAAGAAGAAGTGATCACTGTTATTGAATGACAAAATTCCATGTCCATCATCATTGGCAAATATAGTAATTGTGGCTTTTGAGAAATAAATAATAGAAATACGCTTTAATTAACATAGTAAAATATAATTTTACACATATACAAATAAATAAATACATAAATCCATTCTTTCTTCAATATATGTATACTGGTTTTATGTCCCTATTACTACTTAATAGAATATTTAAGTATTTTGCTTTATCTAGAAAGATTTCTAGAAAGTGAGAATCTAGACTCTCTTATTAAAGCATCCAGCTTTTGCATTTTTTCTGATTCCTTATTTTACATATTATTTTGTTAGTTTTACATTTTTCACAGCGATGTTTAAGAACTTTCCAAATTGAGTTTAATAATTGAGTTTTACAATAGGTGCACACTGGTATTTTCTAAAACATGATTATTCAGAAGAATGGAATTAAAGTGACTGAGATACAATTCTGAAGAATGAGAACATCAAAATTAAGTTTTACCTGTTGTGTTCTCCCCTAATTCCAGGCCAAATGAGGGATTTGTTAAAATTAACTGGAACTTCTCAACACCTTCAGGAGTATCATCATCACAAATGACAACAACAACAGATTTATTCCTTTCTCCATCAGCAAAGAAAAGAGTCTAGCATTGAAACACAGAAAGTATTGAATATTCAATAGCTGATAATGCACACAGAAATTTTAAACTAAGGTAAAACAGAATTGCCTTAAATAGGGAGGAAGGAAGAGGCAAGAAGAGGAGTAATTTCTATGTCCCCTATAAATTGATTGAAAAAGAAGCAAAACAGTTAAACAGTTTAGCACAGTGAAGATTGAGGACAAGCAAGGGTAATTCACTTTGAAAGTTCTGTTGCAAAAAATATTAAAACTTACATGAAATCTCATATGCTCTTGTCTAAGCAAAAATGTATTGGAAATAGATGTTTAGAAGTTTACATGTCTTATATTTAAAAATGCTTCAGTATTAAAAAGAAAGACTAAAATAAGATGACTAAATCTATTTCACTCTATTCAGATGATCAGAGCAACTGAAACAAGTTGAGAAATCTAGCTGTGCTAGTAACCATTCTGCAGAATAAATAAGATGTTCTTTTGAGGAAGTTGAAGAAACTAAAACTACTAGATTTAAAATTTGCTTCTTACCCTTGAGATCACATTAAAATCCAAACCCAGCTGTGCCTCCAAATTTTGGGCATAAAAAAACACAGACACATTGCCATAAGATCCTTTGTTTCGGTATGCCATTATGGTCAGATTCCCATGAGATTCATTAACTTCAAAACTAAAACAAAAACCAAGACAAAGTCTCAGTGCTCATTGAGCATGCTTTTTAGTAAGATGGTAGATAACTGTTATATTTTCACTTAAAATCATCCCCTCTATCTTTGAAGAAAAACGCACTCTTACAGTAAGGCATCATTGCCACTTGTCTAATGCAACCATTTTACCTTTTTTTTCTTATCAAAATAGAATTGAACTATAGGATCCTTTTCCCCTACTTATAAGTGGCAGATTAAGCCTGCCTATGAGCATCGATGCCTTCTTCCTAGCTTTTGGAAATCAGAGAAAAACATCTAGGAGATGCCAATGTGCATGCTTACATGGATGCAGAGGCCAGGGCACTGAATGGAGGCTTGAGGGAGTGATGGAAGTTCACAATACCAAAGGACAGTAGTGAAAGTAAGTACATGGTAGCATGAGATTTCTGAGTAAATATACTGTAAATGTTGGTTTCTAGTGTGGGAATTATCTTCCTAGTTCCACTGAACTGAATGATGTGTTGTCATCTCGAAGATCTGATCCTATTATTAATAGCAATGGCTATGGCAGGATCTTACACAAATTCTACAGAATTTTGATTTTTTTTTACCCAGACTGACTGTCAAAGACCTACATTACAGCTGGGACATCATCAGGAGTTGACATGTAGGGTATTTGTCTCAGTATGATGGTTTAATGACAAAAGAATAAACTGACTTTATCAACATAATTTTTGCACCAGAGGTGACAATGATCTCTGGTCATCATTTACCGGCATAGGTATAGTCAAAGTGCTTTATTTTAAATATATGTTTCTCATAACACTGCAAGAATCTATAAGGGTTCAAGAAGATACATAGTTTTTATAGATGCAGAGCCTAATACACTTCTCGAAATTAAATATTTCATTATAAATTTACCAGCATGAACAAAATTGCTTCCTCAGAAATACATCAAAATTCTGAAATCATTGTTTATTTGTCAGGAGTAAAATTTACAGAGCACAAGATGCAATGTTTTTGGCAATGTAAAACAAGTGCTGCAAAATTGAAGATGCTGCAAATGTTTCCCTATAACTTCATTCCATGCATTTTGTCTGAAATATTTCACTGAGGTGAAATTCAAATTTTTCTCACAACTCACAGAGCGGGAAATAATGCTGTAAAAAAACCCCTCTAGT
>WAAE01017740.1:589941-624636 GCA_013400495.1 Nicator chloris | reverse complement strand
AAAAAAAAAAAAGGCAAGAAACCACATCCCTAAATTTCAGTGATAAAAAGAATTAAGATATTTCTTAATACTGTGCTTCAAATTCATAGACAAAGTCAACTGGTTTATACAGATTATTTGAGTACAGGAAAATAAATTACGATTTCCTCATGTATGAATATATATATAAAAGGAGATATCAGACAGAAATTTTCAAGATAGAGTTACTATTTTCAGTGAAGAAAATAGTCTTATTCTGGAATATTCCCTAGTAATGAAACAAAAGCTTTCTATTACAACAATAAAGTAATTGCCAAGTATTAAATGCCATAAATTGGGAATACTGCAAAATATTTTACATTTCAAAGAATGTTAGGAAATATTATTGGCCCTGGATCTCTGGATAATGTGTGCAGCACTTGCTGGTTGAGGCAGGCTGTATTCAGAATGTTACCAAAAAATGAGTATTAAAGAGGAATACTGGGCATCAGCCCTTCCATTTTCTCTCAGTAAAGTTTAAACATCCCTTAAAATAAAAACAACTCAGTGCAAACCAACAGATCTGCTATTGATTCATTCTGTTCATAAAAAGTAACAACATCGTGGTAAATTCAATCTAGTCAATGAGAAGTTTATGACCCTAAATACATCAAAAGGGCAATGAAAGCTAATATATAGTGATTAAATAACAATCTGTGAGGAAAAGACACCCAACTTCCAATTCCAGGGCAGTGGAATCATCTCCTGATGAAAAATGGGGTTTGAATTGTTTCAGAGGACACTGCAGCCATTTGCCCTTTTTAACAGCCTGGAAGTTCACAAGGCAAGATTAACTTATAATTTAGCTGCAGTGGATCTCAAATAAAAGTTTTTTGATTAAAATCTCCATTTCTGTGCCTCCTGGCAGTGCCACTGTTGCTGGAACAGGACATCAGCTGCAACGCCAGCGACTCTGGAATGCGCTGCCATAAACTGCAAATCAGCTTTGTCCTACTTTAATATTGGTTTAACAATAAAAAAAAGAACTTTGATGTTTAATATTTAAATAGTACAATTATCCCTTTAGAACTGAGTGCAGAAGGACCCTTCATGGGTACACAGTGTGAAACAACAATGAAGGGAATGTGATTTCGCTCCATGAGGAGGCTTTGATTTGTGGGACCCAGCTGAAAGGTGAATTTGTGTGTGCTGAGGAGATGCCTCAGGGACTCTGTCTTTTGCTCTCCCAAAGACAAAACTGAACAACAAGGCTCAAACACTGTCAGAGCAGGGAGCTGTGAACAACATCCATGACAGGGATTGTCCCCAGCTGGCCATGCTGGTCCCTTGGTTTGGAAAGCCAGACACAAGGGTGGCTCTCTCCAGCATTGTTTTGGAGGTCAAGGTTAGAGCAAGTAAAGCCTCCCTTTCCATTTTCCTCTCCTTCCTATCTTTTGTCACTTCAGGGTGAGTGAACACAGAAAAATGTCAGTTTTAGAGAGGAAAACTTTAATCATGAGCTAAGTATTGTCCCTGAACAGAGAAGGAGGAATGTTCAGATCCATAATTTTTCTGTTTTGAGGGAAGGTCAAAGAGGAAGTCCTGCACCTGCATGGCACTCAGGGGGTGCAGGGTGATTCTGAGTGCAACTGCCCATTTCTGCCAACCTTGAGGACTCTTGTGCCCAGCAAGGGGATGAACAGTTTGTCCAGACAGAGGAGGATCGTGGATTACATGGATTACAGGGCCAGAGCACACATATGCAGGCACTTGTGAGGAACCAAAGCACAGAGCTATTTACCACCTCACACAGATGGGTAAGTCCACTCTGGAGATCTCTGCAGACTTGTGAAATCAGGATGATGTGTCTGGAATTCTTCCTCTCCTCTCCTCTCCAATGCTGAAGTAACTCAGGCAAATGCAAGTTGGCAGCTCCTTTAAAGACTCCAATTTACCCATTTTTACATAATAACTTTCAGCTGCATTAAACACAAGCACACACACAAAAACAGGTAGCACCAATAGTGAAATCTAAATTTGGATTATTCACAGAGAGAACACACAGTCTGAATGATTTTGCAATTAAATCAGAAGCAAACTGAACTAATTTTTACACTAAGCTGGATTGTCCATGGGACATGTCATTCTGCACACAGATGGAAGTTGGAGGAGCAAAGTTCTGCACTTCCTGAGGCAACTGAGGAATGGCAAATACATCCACACACCTCCAGACCTACTGGTTCCTCCCAAATCCAGAAAAATCCAGTCTCCTGGGGCATTAGAAACCCCTTCTGAGAACAGCCCTGCTAAAAGCAAAGTGCAGATTCCTGCATTAAAGGATCCTCTTATTCCATAGCTCCTGCTGAGTGTTTGCCCCAGCCCCGAGTGCGTGGCTGTCCCACTCCTTGGACATTCATTTCTTTGTTGTGGGGCATAAGAAAACCTGAAATCATAACTCTCATATTAGATTCATTTGGTATTTCAATTTCAAATCTAAATTTTAATTAACTCTTTTACTTCAGCATTGCATTTTATCACGATTAATTACTTGGAGGAACACACAATACAGAAGGTCTATGGAGCAATGGAATGTAAAAATATTTATGTAGAAACTTTCATTTACTTTTCTTCAAACTGTTAAAAAAGAACGTACAGACACAGTAAGAAAAATATGAGGTGACAGAGGAGAATGGGCCAGATCCTTGTGAATCCACTCCATTTTACCAGGCACATAAAACTAAACTGGCCTCAGCTTGATGTAACTGATATATCCCAAAAATGAATGTTAGACATGAAATGGCAAAAAGGCTGGTGAGCCAAGTTTATCTTATGGGTTTAGAAGTTTTTTTTCTATTATTCTCTTTCTACATTTTCAAAATATTCCTTAATGCTCTTTCCTTTCAGAAGGAAATGTAAGTCTCTCAAAATAATATTTACAAGCTCAGCTGCAACACCCTCCATGGTAATTCAGTCTGGCTGTTTGTTACTCTTTGTGAGGAACAGTTCTGCTTGAGTTCTCCACAGAGAAGAAAACAACTCTGTTTTCCTGATATACTTCAGATTCAAATTATTGAAGTGCAGGATGGAGAAATGAATTAGATAAAGGCATGGGAAATGTGTAATTCATACCTGGCTGCCGTGATGAGCTCGCTGGTAACTGATAAAGCTGTGAGTGTTAAAAGAACTTTAATGAGAAATGATATTGACCTAAGTGCCAGTGTTATCAGCACTACTGCATTTAAAATAACTGAAATTTAAAAATATTTCACTTGCACTTCAGCAGTGTCCACAGACAAATATTTTAGTTTAATATCTACCTCTGATTTCCATTAAAATACCTTTAGATGAGAATATCAAAAGCAATTTCCATCTTAGTTTCCTACAGTCCTATAACTTTTTATGCTCTTATAATTAAAAACAATTCCAACATCTTTCCTCTGTGTAACTCATTCAGACACAGATGTAACACATATTTTTTGCTACATCCTCTCTAAATTGACATTGTTTCTGTGCAGCCTTTCAGAAAATTTCCAGCTGCAAACAACAGTGTCCAGAGCAGAGGGGGTGTTGTTCCTGGTTATTGCTGGAAGAAACTCAAACTATAAAGTAACTCTCATGATTACAATGATCTATCAATAATCATCTGTTTTTAAGTGCAGCATCCTATAAATCCTCCTAATTAGTAAACGAGATGTCTTCTTTTTAGCAAACCATCCCCAGCCTCCCTCCTTATTTATTTTCCCTGAATTCAATTATGTTCACACCTGCTGGCCCCATCACCTAAATGACAGATTCTGGATGGAAGGGAGAAGCTGGGCCATAAACAATAATTTCATTATAGTTCAATTTAAAGCATTTGCCTGCACCTATTTTCTCTGCTTTATGAAGAATGTTGATGCTATTTCCTCCTCTGTGGTTCTGCTCTCCTGTCAGGAGATGCAGCAGCACCAGCAAGAATTTCACACTGCTCCCAATCTATCCTTCACTGCTGACTCCATAGGAATCAAAGCTGAGATTTTCCTGGAGGGGAAGGACCATTAGGATAAAGAAGGAAGGAGTGATTTTCAAGTCTGGGCTGAAAAACTGATAAAAGTCAAAAAAATTAAGTTGGTTGCTAAAAAGGACTCTTGGTAAAGTAAAGGTTAGGAAATATTTCTTTAGAATACAAAAATAAAAGAAGTACTTTTGCCATGAAGAAGCTTTGGAGGAGGAGGAGGTATTCCTGATGGTGCTTATCCACCATGGGACTTAAAAATCCATCTACTCCCTAAATCGAATTAGTTACTTTTCCAAAAGACTTCCTGAATGAAATTCAGTCTCTGGATGAAAAATCCTGAAAATTTGGGAATGGAATCTAAGCCATTCTATGCCTTGAAGGATTAAACAAGATAGAAATGGATCTCAAACTGTGGATGTTGAAACTCAACAACATGCAAACCATCACAGCTCTACAGCTCAGGTGTTCCAAGAAACTCACATTTCCTCCCGTCACCTGAAACACAACATACATTCAAAATGTGTTCTGAAGCTGTTACACCTTGAATGTTAAGTCAATATTGGGCAGAATTATCAATTTACCATACTATTTATCTCACAATGAATAGTAATTTGGGTGAGTGTGTAGAATTGGATTGTGTATAAATTAAAGCAGTAGCCAAAGGGGAGGCAAACAGGCAGCTAAAGCCCTAAGAGAGGAGCCTTGGAGAGAGGAACTGCACAGCATTTTTATGTAACACATGGGGAAACTGTGCAGCACGGGAGTTTTGAATGTTAATTCTGCAGCTGTACTAAATCCAGTGTGTCAGATTCTGTCTGCAAGCAAGCCAGATTGAAGGAAGCATGTTTTTACTGCAGCATTGGAGGCTGAAGAATGGTTAACTTGGTTAAGTTCACCAGGAAGAAGTTTATATAGGAGATGAATTCCAATATTCCTTCTGCAGCATTTCACTTCAGAAGTAGTTCTTAGTTAAATAGTTAAGTACTTTTCTAAGTATTCTTTCATTAATTCATTCTATTAATGAAGAAAAGCATGGCATGAGCTAGAACTCTTCAATTAAGATAATCATTATCATAAACAGATGTTTTGTTTGACAGTTTGAAGGATATGGGTGTGCTGTGATTTAGTTCAGAGATTGTAGTTCAACTGAAGGCTTCAATTAAATAACCTCAACCCTCATCTCTAATTGTATCAATCACAAAATCACCATTCTGAGGGACAGAACTGGAGATGTTTGGTTTTGCTTTGTGACAGAAATGTAAACAAACTGCTGAGGACTGGGGTTAAGTACAGCAGGCAGGACCGGGGTACATGGCAGTGAGATAACACACGTGGCTTAACAAGCACCCCGTTATCTCCTTGGAGCAGACACAGAGCTGGGCCTGGCCCTCACCCACAGGCTGCAGACAAAGGCTGGAGCAGGTTGAAAGCCATGGATCAACTTCTAATAAACCTCAACCACTGGAAAAAACACGCAGCCAACTGTGATATAAATATGAAATGCACAGGGGGAAGCACTTGCACTTCTGTGGAAATGAACTTGTACGTCTGCAAATGTGGTCTTGTCGACTACAAGGATCTAAAATTCATCTCTGCATTTCCTCCTAAACCACACAAGCCTGGCCACTGTGCTTTGACTTAACTGAAAAAATGGTCAAGCTAGTGATTGCTTTCCAAAACAAAAATAATTTTCAGAGTAAGGAGTACTTTAATTTTACTTTACCTTCTGAATTTGTGTCTGTGTGCTAAGTTTTATAGCCTTATTTTACAGACACAAGCAATTACTTTTAAATTTGGTAAGGCATTTAGACACTTGACCTTTTCAAGGAAAAAAAATCCTTTTCATACTTGTGAAGTGTTATGGACATAATCTGGATAATCTTATTACATGACAAACATGGTCCGACTCATGGATAACACTTCCTAATAAACTAACACACCTCTGTTAAAACAAAATCTTTTGTTAGAAAAGAAGTAGAAAAGCCCCCCCATATCCTTAAGAGAATTTTAAATATTGTCACCAAGCTAAAAACAGCAAGTAAATATTAACTCTGTGAAGTGCAAAACAAGTTTTATTGACCTGTGAGGTAAATATTGACTGAATGAAGCAAATATTTATGTGCTGACGTTAAGGGGACGAATCCCCTTCACCACAGCAAACAAGATTTTGCCTACTACATTTCTGGGTTTGTCTTTATTCCAAAAGGTCTGAAAGGAGATACTTCCTTTTCCAGACATCTGCTTTTTAGAAACAAAACTGTCTTTCCTCAGTGACTAAATTGGATGTGCATCCAGAGGGCTGGAATATTGTACAACACACAGGTTTGAGAAATTGCTTTCAGACAGAAAACTCACCCAACTAAAACCTGACCAAACAACAAGACCAAGACCCCTCTTTGATCCCCAAAAAGGTAAACAGAAAGTCAGATTCCATTTTATGAATTGTGTTAGAAGATTAATTTGGGTTTGGAACATAAAATATATTGCTGTATATCACACACATGGCTGTCCTGTGCAGGGCCAGGAGTGCGACTTTGATGATCCCAGTGGGTCCCTTCCAACTCAGGATATTCTATGATTTAGCAAGGAAAATACAGAATAATTAAGGATATAACTACTAGCAGGTAAATTAACAAACTCATCTACTCCTTCCTGGTAAATCCACTCATGTTTACACACATGAGAATTCCTGATCGGCACGGGGATTCACACGTTCAGATGAACAAATTAGATGGAAAAAAGCAACCCGAATTTTGAGAAACTTCAAAGATCCTATTGAAAATTTTGGCACCTTTAAGGACACCCATTAGAGAATACCAACGTCATGATCACTACGTCTTCTGACCTAAATAGCTCCGTAATGGTCTAACAGCAGCAATTAACACACACCTCCCGAAATTCTTGAACAGCTGAATAATTTATGAGTCACTGGATTTAACAGATCCTCCAGTGTCACTACAAGGAAAGGCCGGTTCAGTATACAGCTTCTCCGCTTGGTTCTGATGACCTCGGGAGTCGCTCCTTCCTGCAGATAAAGACAGAAGCTGAGCACCCTCCTGTGCAGGGAGCAAAAACTACAGCTGCCCTTTGTGGCTCCGCTGGCTGATTCTCATTCAAGGCTTTATCTTTGCCTAAAAAAAAAAAAAAGACCCCGGGATCTAATTCAGCAGCTTTGGAACAATTACATGACACCACTGCAGTGGAATTACTCTCACTTTAGAATGACTTCACAGGAATGAACAAGCTGCTGTACACAGAGGGCTCATAAGATTTCTGGAAACCTCAGGGAACGGGGTGATGTCATTGCAATACAAAAATATCTGCTTCGAATTCCTTGCGAGTCTCCTTGACAAAGCTTCGAGGATCAGAGTTCAGCAGTGAAACTCAGCCATCACCTCAGGGATGTTTTCAGAACCAGGCTCTATTCTTCCCTGGCTCAGACACAGGAGCACAGGAGCTGTTTTCTTGTGCTCAAAATACAAACTGAAGTCAGGGTTTGTAAAGTTGCAGGAGACAGCTTTTAAAAGATGGAGCACTCAAAGCTCAGGAAGCATTCGAATTTTAAAGGTTATTTGAGCCTCTTGGCAGGACTTTCAAATCCTTCAAACAGTTTAAACTAAACCCTCTTAATTTTGCAGAAGTCTTCCATACTCAAGCAGCATTTTGGGTAAAATGAAGACAAACCAATAAAGCCTTTGAATATTCAGGACATTCTGCTATTCTACAGACTCTTACCAAAAAGCCCATTTTTTTATCATATCATTAACTAAAATTGCTTTCCCTGTATCTGACATCAGCTCCTTTAAATTCCACCACAGATGAGGCTGCACACCTCATTTTAAAGCACCAGCTCCTTCTGATGAAAAAAGGTGATACAAAAGGTGAAGATTGTAATCCCTTAATCTGCTCAGGTTTGTGCAGAGCTCCTTCAGGACACAAAATATGTTATTCTAATATTTCTACCTATAAAACAAGCTCTCACCAGCTTCTTAGGACAGAGTAACTGTTGCTGCAGAGGTAAATACTGAGCTGCCAGGGGATCCCAGGCAGAGTTCCACGAGGATCAGAGTTTGTTCCAATGTTTTCATGCACTGAACAACCCCAGGAAAATCAGGCACACACTGATGGAAAGTGCTGAATGCACCAGTTAAGGAGGTACCACCTGTTCCTGGGAGGATGAGAAAGTCTGGGTACTTCTGAGTATAAACACCTGAAAATGTGCCTGGGCACTCTATGAAATTTATTGGCACCCTGGGAGTAGAATCCAAATACAGATTGGTAAATTTATCACCAGGTATTCCATGACCTAATGTGTCCAATGCCCATGGGAAAAGACTTCCAAATTTCTGTGAATAATCTCCCAAATCTCTCTTGTGTCAGGAGTTACTAAATCCAGAGGCCATTAATGGCACTAGGAAAACATACCTGTTAAATAACAACATCTCTGAAGAGTTACACACCTTCTAATGAGCTGTGAATTGGAGATAAATCAGCGAGTGACCTGCCTGAGCAAACACCATTGATTAATAACCTGCCAGGAATTAATTTCATATTTTGCATGTGGCAATGAGAAAGTTTGAGAACAACGTGGATTTAAAGCTACATTTGTACTTTAATGCATTTTATAATTACAAAAAAGAAACAGCTGAACAAATCTTTTATATTTATACCCTTCCAAGCGATGTACAGAAGGCACGCATAATTTCCAATCATAAAACACTATTTAAAAATAAAAGATTTATAATTGCTTCCCCTGATTTGAGAAGCAAATTAAGATTTTTTTCACATTGCCCGTCATAATCCAAACACGATGCAAGTGACTGACTGAGCAAAGAGTGGGAGAATGAACAATATGGCACAGCAGAAGCCAAACACAACAGGTTTGTGTTATCCTTGGAAGGATGGGGACATGGCCACGAAATTCTATGAGTGCTTCCTGCCAGGCATCTGAAATCTGCATTGGTGCTGCTACTGAGCAGGACTGGGATAATTAGACAGAAAAATTACACAAATGAGAAAGGTCTTTTGAGTTCACAGGGCCTACAGGAACAGGGGGCCTGTGGGGATGTTTAATACTTGAGTGTATCTGTAATAACCAGCCCAGGCTTCTTCCAATCCATCAGCCACAGCCCGAGTGAAATGCAGAGGATATGTGACCTGAACTTTCCAGTCGGGAAATTCTAGGCACAGTTTCCAAAAACATCATAAAAGCAGACCAAACTGCCTGCTCAAAACCTACCTCCAAGAGACACAGAGATGCAGCCAGTGTTTTCAGCTACTTCCTTGAAAATAAAAGAGAAGGTTTGTTGTTAGATGAACACCAGGCCACTTAACTCTTCCAAACACTTCGTTTCTCACCTCATAAGATCTACAAGGGCCCATCCTTTCACTCTTCTGACCCCACAGCATTGCTGCATTTAAACTCTGGAATTAAACCAGCATTTCTGCTCTAACTCAAAACAGCACCGATTTTTAAAGCTGCTCAGATATTAGTCCCACTTTCTGTGTGAGCTGCATACCTAAACACTTTTTCTAGAAAAATATCTGAGCCAGGGAAAACAGATGCCATTTCTGGACGCAAACTAATTTATTCAAGAGCATATTTCAAAAGAAAACCTGTATCTATTTCATTCCAAGCCTCTCCCAAGAGCTACAGCAGCATTAACTAGGGCAGTGCTTTCCTCAGGTTTTCCTGGGAGGCAAAGCCAATTTCCAGACAGCAGGACTCCCTTAATCGCCACCGACAAGTAATGATACCGCAGTACACATACATTTTTACATATATCCCTTCATTTCCTTCCTTATTATTGCCTTCCCAGACTAATTTTAATTAAGGCTTTCAATAAAAAGCAACAGGAACCTCACCCCTCGTTTTGGCGGGGCTGAGGGGAGGCCACCCCCCCCCCACCGACCCTCACGGGCCATGACGGGGCGAAGGCCGCGACGTTGCCAGAGCAACGCCCAGCTCGGAGCCTTCCTCCTCCTCACTCCTCTTCCTCCTCCTCCTCCCCTCACGGCTCCTCCTCTTCCTCCCCCTCGGCCCCGGCGATGGCGGCGGGCGGCGGGCAGGAGGCGCCGGGCGCCCCATGAGGTACCGGGGAGGGGGTTGGAAAAGGCCTCCCCCCGCGCCCCCTCACAGCGGGGCACGGGGGACGAGGGGGACACGGGGACGCGGCTCTGGGGTCACCCTTTCCTTCCCTTTCCTTGTGCGGGGTCCCGGCGGTACAAACCCACCCGAGGGGTTCTCCGGACAAACCCCCCTGAGGAGTTCCCGGCGGTTCAAACCCTCCCGGGGGTCCCGGCGCGCTGCGGGAGCAGCTCCTGGAAGGCGGGGGAGCAGCGGCCCCGAGAGAGACGGGGAATGTTCGAATGGGCCTTTCTCAAGAGTCTTTATTTTAGCTAATTTGGGGAAGGAGAACAAAATCCGGCTGCGTGCGGGAATGTTCTCTGAAATCCCATTTAATAACTCGGTGATTTGAAAGTTTGCTCGGCGCAGTGCCAGGGGCGGCCGCGATCCTCCAGCTCCGGCTTTTTAAACACCGAGCTGTCAGTTCTTGCAGAACCCGGCCCCAAAACACCAACTGCAGTGCAAATGAGGTGTCTTTTTTATTCTTTCCTGTAAAAATATCTCTCAGTAACACTGTTCACACAAGGCAATACCATCCCGACTTCATCGGTTTTATTCGTGTGCAAAAAAAAAAAAAACAGAACGAGAATTTTGGTTGTTTTGAAGTATGATGTCATCTCTGGCCCACAAAAAATAGTAGGAGGAGGAGCAGCACTTGTAAATATTAGTAAGTTCTCTTATTCATATGTTACAGTAGTTCTACTCTTTAATGTTACCTTCTTTTTAAAGGCTAAAGAATTTGATGTTTGTGCAAATGCATCCAGAACTTCTTGCTGTGCAAAAGCAATTTTGCTTTGTTTTTGTATCCCCAGTGAACCTGGCTGTGAAAAAAATAATTTCGAAGAGGAATCTGTAAGAGTTGGAACAATAGGAGAGGATTATAACAAAATTCTCAGTGTTTCAATATTACTCCATAGTGACAAGTATTGTGTCAAATTCAGCTTCAAGGCATTCTCCAAAATCATTACTCTGATGTCACACCAGTCCAGAGAAGTTGATTTAACCCTATTTGATCTGAGTAAAGGCTCACAGAGAAGTGAAAAACTGCCCAGAAGACAACCAAAAGATGCCAAAGGAAAGATAAATCAGACCTCATTTGGCTGCATTTCATTTTGCACTCTTTTAAATGCTTCTTAGAAAATGGCCTAACCTGGTTCTGCTCCTTTCCCCAGACAGGATAATCTCATTAATCTCATAATGGCCCTCAGTTTTGAGCATGCACTGGCTTTTGACTGGACGTGTCTGAACCAGTGCTCACCAATTAATGGATGCATGGAAATGTACTCCCTGCTTCCTTCCCATCAGTGTTTGCTCCTTTTCTGGCCCACTGCTGTTGCTATTTTTGTGAAATTATGCAGCACTTCCAAGATCTCTCCTGTGCAAAGCAGTGCTGGTCTCCTGTCCAGCAGCTTTTCCTGTTCTGATTTGCACTTTTAGCTGTTCCTAAGGCAGCCAGGTCACCGCAGGCTGGGAAATCTGCACATGGAGGGAAGGAAACCATTTTAATATGGGACACAGGAGGTTGTCCTGTGGAGGTGGGCTGTGAACCACAGAACAAACTCAGGCAGGATCTCAGAGACTCTTGCCTTCGTGCAGTCGCTCAGTACAACCTGTTGGATTTTTATTTTCGTGAACTATTTATCTCTAACTGTTCCTGTTTCTATCCCGCTCTAGGAGACACAAATCGGAAAAAACTCCAGCAGCAAACCCCACCATGCAACCCGACTGCACCCATGTCCTCAGCATCCAGGGGAGCGGCGATGACTCCTCCTCCTCGCCCCGGCTGTCGGGAGAGGGCTCCTGCCACCCCAGCGGCGGGGACGTGCGCATCCAGCTGAGCTCCAGCGCGGGGGAATCCAGGGAAAACGCGACCTCCCGGGCCTCCAGGCCGGGCTCCCAGAGCCGCTCCCACGGGCACGCCCATGGGGAGGGAGGAGGGCTGGAGGATGCCGCTCCGGACGCGGAGGAGCAGGGCGGCAGCTCCCTGTCGGAGCTGCGGCACCTCCTGCAGTGGCTGCACAAGAGCCTGCCCTACCTCCTGATCCTGTGTGTCAAACTCCTCATGCAGCACATAACTGGTAGAGTAGAACAAAATCAGCTCGGAGGGAACAGACTCTCCTCCCCTCCCCCTGCCAAGAAATATACTAATAGCCATGCCTGAAATGTAATTCAATTTATTTTTAGCTTTATTTTTATTTGCTGTATTCATTAGAAAGAGAGATTTACTAAACTACATTTCAGTGGCTTCTGTTTCCTTTGCTGGCATATGTACAATGTGCTTAATTATCCTGGCTTGAGAGTCTGAGCTATTAATTCTAATTACAAAGACATATTAGAAGTGGCTGCTTTTTAACCCAGTTCAGTGATTTATTTTTCCTTTTCATGTTTATAACTGATCCTATTTTCCTAATAGGCATTTCTCTTGGAATTGGGCTGCTAACAACTTATGCGTATGCAAACAAAAGCATAATAAATCAGGTTTTTCTCAGAGTAAGTATCACCCTATGCAACAAAATTCTTTAAGTTAAGCAAGACTTAAACAAGCAAATCCATTTTTGAAAGAAATGTGAATGGAGATGGTGTTTTATTTACTTAATAATATTAGGTATCAAGATGGAAGTAAAGTCTTAATGCTTCTGTACAGGGGAACTTCTCAAAAAACAAGGTTTGCAAAATTCAAGGGGGTGGGGTTTTTTCCCCTCTGGCTTTGACTATTGAAAACACTTTTGTGTAAGTTGTGGATTAACTCCTTAACTATATTTGTGGGATGAAATAGCAGTTGACAGTTTAAATTTTCACCTCCGTGTTCACTCCCAAAGGGAAACCTGTTGTTTTTTCAGAGTGGGGTGAGTTTTGGTTGTCTTTAGAAAAAACCTTGGTACACTTAGAAACTAAAATTACTGCTTTACCTTTCCATTGAGTTCTCCTATTTTATGGGGTCTAAACCCCCTGAGATAAAGTCCTCTGGTAGTAACTGCTCAGGTGCAACAGACTTGGTGTTTGGGATGTATTTCAGCACTGATTCTGAGGCAAAGACTGCAATGTGTCTTCACAATCCCCTTGCAGGAACGGTGCTCCAAGTTGCAATGCACTTGGTTACTACTCTACCTAAGTGGATCATCTCTCCTCTTGTATTACACCTTCCACTCTCAGTGCCTGTATCACAGGTAAGTAGAGAAACAGCTCTACCCCACTCTAAATTACTCTCACATTAACTGGGGACACTTTATCTGCTATTTTTCTTTAATTGTGGCATTGGTTTCTCTTTCACTTTAATCTCCAGTCCTCCCCTTCTGCCAAATTTAACAGGTGCTGCCCTTAAAAACAGTAGGTTGGAATTTGCTAGACTCCATACTCGATGTAATGGCACTACTGTAGCACAGAGAACATTCCTGGCTTTGATTCCCAGCTCTGACCCTTGGGAATACCAAACGTGGCATCCTGGGGCTCTGTGGAGTTGATGACTCCAATTGATTTTTGCCCCTTGCCCATTCTGTAGCTGCAGCCTTGGCTGGAAATCAAAAGCTAAATGCCAAACTGAGACAGCAAACTGAGCTCTGGAGGATGGGGGCTGTGATGAAGATACAGCAAAGAAGGTTCCAAGATGGAAAAGTTGTCAGAGATCCTCAGTGATCCATTTACAATGAGCAGTTCATTTTCTTAGCAAATGTTCTCCCTTGGTGTAAACCAGGTTTCCTTTTTTAATTAAACCTGCCGTGATAACCTCAGGTTACAGTTTCCTCTAAATAGGGTACCTCCAGTAACTTCTGATGCTTCTTTTTGTAGCTTAATCTTCTTAAGCCCCACTGTGGATTTTATGAACTTTTGGGAGGTGCTTTGGATTGTGGGAGTCACAGATTTTATTCTGAAATTCCTCTTCATGGGCTTGAAGTGCTTTATTCTCCTGGTGCCTTCTTTTATCATGTCCTTTAAATCCAAGGTAAGGAAACAAGCTGTAGTTTTGATTCCTTGTGAAGATTCTCTTATGGTAAAAGTAACTAATTATTAAATTCTGCCCAGAGAAAAATCTTTAATTAAATGTCTGTATATAGTCCACCACTACACTGTGGGCAAGAAAACCCTGTGGATTCCATGTTCTTCTCTGCTTGGTGCTATAAAGGTTTTCAGTCTGATCTGAAACAATTGCTTGTATTTTATCATTGGATAAATGGGTTTATTTCTGTCTCCAAGTTGGGGGTTGAAGCAAACCTTTCATTTTCTGCTCTGTAGGAGTGTGTACACGGGCAGTTGGCCTGGAGCAGCTGGAGCACAGCAGATTTTGCACATGCTCAACAAGAACTGTCAAGATTTTAAGATCTGCACATGCAAACAGCTGGTTTTTTCTGTCTCTTCAAAAATAATCCCAAATTTTCTTTGTTGTTAATAAACTTAAGGAATATTTTTGTCACATAAGGAATTCGATTCATAGCTTAATTTCTCAGATCAGTGAGGTTTAATAATTTCCTCAGAAGCTTACACTCACTGGTGGTGTGTTTATTTTTATCTGCTTCCCGAGGTGAGGCAGGCAAAACCAATTACATTTTATCTTAAAATTGCAATTACTAATGCTAGTTCAGAAAAAAATAAATTAGCAAGTACAGTTTGATGTGGTTGCATTTGAACAGGATGTTTTGGGACGTTTTAATCTCTTATATTGTACCAGAACAAGTTCTTCTGGGGTACAACTGGCTTCTCTAAAAACTGATTTATAATCAAGATCTCTTTTTTTTTCCTACAGCTAGTGATGTAACATGCAAAAGAGTTATTGAAAATTCCATTACACCAACTGTGGCTAAGTTAAAGAAGGAATCTGGTCAATAGTAGCAGATTGTGGCATCATCCAGCGTACTTTAGAGAAAGAGTTACAAATATAGTTTTAAGAAAAACATACTTTATTTCCTTAAAAACTAAGCTAAATATTTATGATTCTACATGTACATACACAGTGTTCTGTGCAGGACGTTGTGTGTGGTTATTCACTAATTTTTTGGGTGTTATTGAACTCTGGTTACCTGTTCAGTTCAGCTCCTGGCCCCCCCGTTTTTGTATCACCCGATCCTTAAAGAAGTTTATTATCAGAAGATAATAAGTTTCTTAGACAGACAGAAACTGTTTACAGGAGAACAGTTTGTAATTTATTATCATTACCAATTAATAGCTATCATTATTATTAATTCTTTGTTACTAAAAGAATGGGCCTTATCCTCACTTTTTAAGCCTGAGTGCAGGACACAACTCTGGCTCATGACAAGGTGACCTCTATGACCGAATTTGTGTTATTCTCTTTTTTCATGTCACTTTACTTTTTTAAATGCTTATAAAATTGTCTGACAGCCTTGTTAAGTAGGTAGGCATCTGCCAAGCCATCCCAATTCAGCCTATAATTTGATTTTCTGCAGTCCAGCAGTCAGTTTTGCTACTGTTACTTGGACAGTTGCAGTGAGACTCTTCCTCCGATTTTTTTTCTGCGCTCCACATTTAATTGTTTCATTACAAGAAGCAGCTACTCCAAAGAATAACAATGCATCTTTTCTGTGTATTTTGCAAACCCTTGGAGTTTTAAATCTTGAGCTATTCCTTTGCATGTCTTGCTTAGGGCTACTGGTACATGCTGTTAGAAGAACTCTGCCAGTATTACCGTATGTTTGTCCCCATACCAGTTTGGTTCCGTTACCTCATCGCCTATGGGGAGCTGGACACTGCACTGGGATGGACCCTTGGCATTCTGCTGGGCCTTCTCTACCTCACCCTCAAGGTATGCGAGCTTTATACTCTTCTCAAATTTTACATAAATTCTCAAGTGATTGCTCTGCATGAATAATCACTGGAGGGTTACAGACACAACGCGTTTCTGGAAGTTCCCCTCTGAACTCACTGCCAAGTTGCTTCAGTTTTATTGATGCAGCCTTCCAGGAAAACTGGCTCAGGACTCAAAATCATCTTTATCTAGCCATGGACTGGCATTGCAAAGCAAAGGACACAGCTACCATAGGTCCCCCCACATCAGACACAGAGCTTGCAAAAATAGAGATAAAATTAACAGCTAAAAGAGTCACCATTTTCTAGGAAATGAAATTTCCTCTGCTGGAGTATCCTGTGTGATGCTAAACAAGTTAAAAATCTTCCTACTGGCTCTCTGCTTCTCCAAAGAGCTCATCTGCCTCACATGTAACCAGTTTGGCTTTAAACATGACCAACACTTCATCCTGCTCTGGTACCTTAATTCCAGGACTAAAGACCATTGCAAGTATGATAATAATGCTGATATATTTGCACTCCAGTGCTTCATTTCAGAACCTCAACACTCCTAAAAACCAGACCCCCACTAAGAAAAACTTCAGCCTAAATTCTTTGGTTACATTTCAGACATTTAAAATAGGGTCAGTCTGAACTATTGCTGTGCTTATGTGACTTCCAACATGCAACCAGCAGTGAAACTTCCAGTGTTGGAATCAAAAGCTTGGGAGCTTTTTAGTTCACAGTGAAAAATTACTAAGCATAACTCAAGTTTTCTATCCCATTTCAGCTTTTGAGCTTTTTTGGACAATGGAGAAACTTCTGGCAGGTCTTACGGATGTTTTTTACACGCCCAGTGAGTACTGCATTCTCTTATGACAAAACCTTAACCCCAATGAAAATCCTTCTAGAATTTCCTCATTCCTATTCCTTTGTGTTGTTTTACCAATAAACAAACGCATTTTTAAATTAACCCCTGTATACTCATTCTCCCATTTCACAGTCTGAGTTCCTTGACTGAATGGTAGTGCTGTCACCTGAACAACGACAAAACCACCCAGAAACAAAATCTGCACATCCCTTCAGATAAAAGGATGTGAAATCATCCTTTTTGTCCTGCTTCTACTTTAAAAATTAGCAATGTTTCTTTACATTAGGGATTTAAGTTTCCCTGACACAGCAGCCCTTATTCCAAATTCCTTTCTGTCCTGGTATTTGGGTTTGGCTTTTTCATCCCCCTCAAAATTAATAGTTGCTGCAAATCCTTTGTTTTACAGCACTATGGGGTGCCAGCCAGCAAGAGACAGTGCTCTGAATCTGATGATATTTGTTCCATTTGCCAAGCTGAATTTCAGAAGCCTATTTTGCTGATCTGTCAGGTAATACACATAATCTCAATTATTTTTTTTATTTAATTAAAGAAACTTTTTAAACTACTGTTACACAAGACAACATAAAATTAGATGAGAGTATGTTTGATGATTATTTCTAGAAATCAGACTGTACAAATAATATAAATGGAAGGAAGAGCTTAGAAGCTCTAAGTTGTCATTCTTTTCATTCCAGCACACATTTTGTGAAGAATGCATCTCTTTATGGTTTAATAGAGAAAAAACCTGTCCACTCTGCAGAACTGTTATTTCACACCATGTTAACAAGTGGAAGGATGGAGCCACATCTGTGCATCTCCAGATTTTCTAAAGCTTGTCAAACAACTTGGGTTCCAGTTTGTTTGTTCCCACTAAGGTTTTTCAGTTTACTGCAGATTGAATTGTAGGTGGCACAAGGAAGGAGTTTCCAAATTCCAGATACCAAGTATTTAAAACAGTGCAGAAAATGGCAACTTGACCTTTTTTAAGTAGAGAAAACTGAATTTTTCAGAATGAATGCAGAAAAGCCAGCATTGCTTCTCTTGTGATTCTCATAGGAAACAGTCAAATCCTTAAAATGTGCTGCATTACTTCTTCATTCAACATTTAAAAAGTTTAATAGGCTTCCAGACTGTACTAAACTGTATTTATCCTTCTAACACAACTCAAGCCAAAAGGTCAACCTACTGATGTTATTAAGATTATGAGCAAATTTTATACTCTGGACTGCCGTGAGAATTAGAGCTGCTTGTCACTCTTGGCATTAAAGATCTTTAATGCTTGCCCAGTAAATGAGAGAAATGAGCTTATTAATGCACCTGGGACAGCAACTATTTCTCACTGCACCTGTAGATAAGCACAGGAATATTTCCCCTTTAGGTTCTTGCAGGCTTCTAATGGATCCTTGGCTTAATCTTTTGGCTTTAAACCAACCACTGATGTTAGTTTTTTACTTAGCTTTTTATAAAGCTGGTATTTTTAAAAGAAATCTTTAATACTATATTTTTGTCATAACAGGAACCAGATTTTCTTACAGGGGAGAATCTATTTTATACTCTATTTGCAATTTGTAGTTTGCATAAAAATCAGAGAGAATAAATGCATTTGAATCTATTTGTTTGGTGCATGTTGAATAAAGATTTCTTATTGTTTTGGTATTAACTCATATGTAAGCACATAACAACTGCTCACTGCCAGGTGTATTTTTCTTGTTGAAGAAAGCAAAAACCCTTTTGAAGTTACATTTTATTCATGATTAGTTTTTATGTTATTTCTAGCACTAACTTCTGTGTAACCTCACTTTCTTCCCTGATTTTCTTTTTTCACTTTGCTATTCAGGTAAGACTGAAAACATCACTCATGATTCTGTTACAGGAAAGTTACATTTAGTTACCATTCACTTGAGCTTGTCTTGCCTGAAGACATTTAGAAAACTTGTAAATTCAGGAAAAACAATTAAAAAGTGAAACACTTAGCTGAATACCATGAAGGCACAGCTCCAAGGGCAGAATCCAGTATTCAGAATAAAAATCTAATGAGATGGAAGATTCAAACTAAGAAATATCATTCCATCTGGCCTGTAAAGCTCATCAAGATTATTTTATGGAGCACAACAAAGTGTTAGTGCTTTAAATCCTGATCCTTTGGTCTTTGTCTAAAACACTGTAGCAGCAACTGGAGTAAGTGGAGATAGGTCAAAAACAGGGATCAGGGAAAATTTTCTCTTCTTTCTCTCTTTCTGTTGATTTTCTATCAAAACCCAGTAATTTAACAAACACGTTTTATTAACAAATCAAGAATAAAAAATATTTTGGTCAACTGGTGTAGATTTACACTTCATAAATGAAACAAGTAATTCTCATCTTAGTTACAGACAGGGAACAAAGTGAGTACCTGACACGTAGGAATGGCATCCTCTGTGATCCATGGAACTCCTCCTGCTCCAGGCCAGGGCCACTGCCCCGTGTGCCACACACAAACACCAGCAGCTCCGAGTCTGCAGGGACACACAAGGTGACAAATGACAATCAACAGCCACTTTTTAAGAGCCCAAGAACCCAGGGGAAAGTACCAAAAGGAACTTCTCTTGGGTCTTTTAAGTTCTGAGGGAATTCCTCCTCCATTTCCCATCAGAGCTCTCAGGAAAGACAATGATTTACATTTCCTGTTTTACTTAAAACCTTCCCACTTCCTAAAATAAAAACAAAGCGGTCACTTGGATTAACATATGTTTAAATTTGCATTTAGTTGCCATTCACATCCACCTTATTTAGCTCTTGAGCATATTTAGTGGCAGTAAACTGTGAGAGATGAACACCAGGACAGGGATTACCTTTGTTTCTGCTAAGGCAGCTCAAGGGTGTTCTTACAGACAGCTACAGATGGATTTAGTCTAGAAGAGAACAGCTGGAGAAGTTCATATATGGGACCTGCACACAAGGATCTGCAGGAAAAATATTCAAGTAATTTGCCTTGTTCTTGATGATTTCTCCTTTGGATAAAGGATTTCTCTCTGAACTGGAAAAATGAAACAGCAACAAGCCTGCTGTAGAGACAGAATTTAAACAAACCAACCTCACCCCAAACATCTCCCCTAAAACCAGAACAGCCTCCTCAATGTTTGATACACTTTTTGATTAACACTGAAAGCAGGCTGGGAGTTAATACTGAAAAGAGAACAGACCCAAAAGAAACTTCAACTGTACCCTTAGAGTGGACTCAAATAGGAAATGTTCTCCAGCAGTTCAGCTTTTAAACAGCACAGCAAAAAAAAAGGGATATTCAAAAGAACAATTGACTCGTTGATTTTTATCTTTTATTATGAGCTAATACCAGGATGACATTCAAATGTCAGATGGCACAATTAAGACAGTCTTGGTAGGAATTATTCCAGCATTCCCAAAATTACAATTTAGTACACGAACGGCGTCAAATGTATGCATCACTCCCACAGAGAAAAATTATGGAATTCTGAATATCTTATACCAGAATAGTTTCTGCATCAAATGGGAAAAAGAAAAACTGCTGGTAACACAGCTGACCTAGAAACCTTTTCTGATAATGACCTGCAGAACAAAATATTTCCCTATTTAACATCTAGTAAAAAAAAATATGACTTTTGTTCAAGTTTAAGATTTAATACTTTTATATGGTTAGCCACAACAGGTATTAACCTCAGTTTTACTATATTTTTGTAATGCTACAAAAATCCTATAAAATCAAATTATAGTGAATTTTTCAGTGATTATAATTAAAAAAGCGCAGCTTGTACAAAATAAAAAAAATAAGATTCTATACTCTAATGAAAAATTTAAGACATTTTTAAATGAACAAAAGAAAGCACTTGTTAAGCTCTCCAATATTCAATGCATTCTGCACTTATCTGAAATAGCCAGACAGGAGCTAGAACTCCACTCCCCTTAGTTCACAACTAGTAATTTTGACACTATTATATATATATATAGAGGATCTATGTCTGATATTTTTACAAATAAATACAGGATAAACCATATTGCATAGTGTGTGCTTGCTGTCTGAGTCACACTCCGAAAGTTTCACAGTTATGGTAGGGAATTCAACTTACAACCTACGGGCTGAAACATGGACAGCACATGGAATTTCCTTGGAAAACTGATGGGTTGGGTTTGTCATTGATCAGTGAACTCAGACGAACAACTCTTGCCATTCTTGCCAGCCATTAAACCAATTCCACTGGACAATTCTATCCAGCCAAGCAAAAAGCAACTGTTAGCTGTAACTAGGACCAAGAGAGATCTGCCTCTAAAAAGTTCTTTTTTTGTTGTTTTGAACCAAGTTCCTTTATCCTCAGTGAAAGTCAGGAAAGTCCAGGTGCTGTATGTTTGCAGACAGGCCCAGTGCAAACACTCCTGAGCACCTGGATTTTGGTTCCACAAAATCACCCGTGGCCACGTCACCAACTGAACAGTGGCAATCTTCCAGTACGTCACTGTAAGGTAACTTGATTTTCCTGCTCAAACTAAAAGAAAAAAAATTTCTATTTTTCAACAAAAGGCTTATCAGGAAGTAAAAAAAACCCCACCAAACCTAATTTTTGCTCAATCATAACCATTCTTTTGTGTTGGTTCTTTGCTAGCATCAAGGTATCGCTGAATCCTTCTGCCTTGCCAATTTTAGCAAAGAGCACTGTGATCAGATTCAATGCTTACAGAGAGTTTTATGGCTTGGATCCTATGGCTCAAAAAGATTCAGTATCCACAGAGTAAGCAGAATCTAGAATAAAAAAATCCCTACTGTTGTGAAACACCAGAAGTAGACTTTGCACAGTTTGACTAAAAGATAATGCAACGTGTGGCAGGCAAAAAGTGACAGGACTTGTATGCAGCTGCATGATCATCTCCACACACACGCACACACCATCCACACTCTAACTCTAGGGTAAAGCTCTGCAGATATTAACCCTTTCACCAGCTATGTTCATGGAAATGCTTTCTCTTTAAGGCAGGAAGTATTTAAAGTAAGGTAAAGTTTTACCTTTATTTTATTCTTTGTACCTGTAAGTCAGTTGTACAGATCGTGACAATTTTAAAAACATAAATAGTGTCCTTAAGAACATGTTTGCTAAATTAAAGTTTTGCTAAAGTTCTGACCCACTGTGGAAGACATTCACTGAAAGGCCATTGAACACTTCTCATACAATCAGCAAATTTATTGCCCCAGCATAGAAAAAAAATGTTGATAAATTTAGAAATGTAGAATGGCAGGGAACTACCATAAGCAAAATTTAATTATTATTAATAATAATAATTTTAAAAATCCTCAAATTCTTACCCACTGGTTACAAAAATATTTATTTCCTTATACTCTGGAGGATTTGTCTGTGTTTCCTGTGGTACTTCCTAGAGATTTCTACTGACCTTGTGTTCTGCTGACTGTTGATCTCTCTGTGGGTAAGAATCTGAGCTGCCCAGCTGAGGACCAGCGTGTACAAAAGTGAAGTTTCCCAGTGAAATGTCTGCTGAGGACAGGCATGAAATAAGCAGGACATGTGTGAGCCCATGGCTTCCAGTTAAGCCTAGAAGATAGCAGCACTGCTGTTTGATTAGATCCATTTGTCTTTGCAGGAACAGACAGGGATTTCAGCTGGGGAAGCAGGGAAACAGTTCTCCCCCACCCCACACTGCCAGGCTGGTCAGTGAGTGATTCATTTATTGATTGGTTGGTTCATGAGGAGAATCAGAACTAGAGCCTTGAACTTTCTTCACAGCAACCAATTAAGTTTGCCTTTTTCATTTTGGGATACTTTCCATAATGAGCTGAATNCTTAGCTGCAAGCCTGCAGGCAATTCCAAACTCTGCCTAGTGAAAGGGCCAACCCTCCTGGACACATTCACGACTACACCAGTGATTCTGAAGCAACATCCTGCCCCTTAATACTGTCAGTTTCGAGCTCTCAAGCTGAAAGATCCTTGATAAGGTGAGAAGATGTCACTGGAATCAGTAAGATGATGTGCCTAGAGTTCTGCAATACCATTTGCTAAAGTTTGTTTTTTTTATGCACCATTGATTGACAGGAAAAAAAAAATCCATTTTTCTTTGCTTTCCAAGTCTCTCTGTGCAATGACCGATTCTTTGATACTGTCACTTCGTAAAAGTAAACCAAGCAAGCCCTCAAATTTCAGCTTCAAGGGGGCTCATGTCCGTTCTTGGTTTTCCACCTTCCAAGGCTTACAGAAATGGTGTTGTCATAGATTCATGCGCAAGTGCTCCGGTCGTTTGGAAATCATGGGGAAAGCCTGTTTTTTGTAGGGCCCAGAGTTTGGTTGCCGGATTGGAAGTGGTGCTGAAGCCTCTCCACAGACTGTCACATCCATTTGTTCTATTCCACTGGTCTCCATCGGGTATTCCACAGGTGGCTGGGTGTTGGATGCGCCGGCAGAAGCACCTCTTCCCCAGAATTCCCCAGGGGAAAACTTTACAGGGCTTTAAAACAAGAAATACAAAAATCAGAGATGGACACATACACGGCACCAAGGTAAATCCCTTACTCTGCAGGAAACTGCACTCAAATGCCTGTGGAGAAGCAATTCTAATTCTTCCTTCCAGGAGTTTAAGAAATTTCCATGACTGGCTTCTACCAGAGTCTCTTGTAAAATTCTCTCACTTTGAGGTGATTGCAGAAGGGTTTTTCTGTACTAACACGATTCTTTAGTGCTTAGGATGTTCTGAAACAGTTTTAGCTGTATCAAAGTCACCACCCTGAGGCTGTATCAGCACTGAAAAGCAACGAATTAGAATTTCATGTGCTGCCCAACACCACAGATTTGTCTTTAATAATGTGGTTTATAAAACAGAATCACTTCTAATGGAAGTGCTGGGCTTACTCAGAAGCAAGGCTGCGTTTTTTATTTCTAGTGCTTCAACTACTTGTCAAAAAAGTGTATTACAAAAAAAAAGAAGATAAAGTACCTGACTGGTGTCCTAGGGCTACCTATGAATCTGCGAGGTGATCGAATTTTTGGTTCAAAAGAAAATTTCTCTTTTACGCTTTCAAGTACAGATGGAGCCACATAGGTAAAACCCTGCAAAACAGGAAAAAGGCACTGCAACTCACAGGCAAGGAATGCATTCAGGATCACTTGTGCAGCTATGAAAATCTGATTACTATAGGAAAATTATAAAAAGAAGAGTCAATGTAGACAGAGGAACCCTTACTCACTCCTTGAAGCAAACAGTGGGACTTGAGGGAGTTGCTACACCCCAGCTATTTCTCCTCAGATCACAGATTCCCACAGGCACACTCAATTTAATTAATTTTGCTCTACAGACTGGCCACTGTTGTCTCTGCATGGCTGTGAAAGCAATGCCATGTGCAGGGTTCACAGTGCAACTCTGAATCAGAATGCTGACATTCCACAAGGCCAGCACTGTTTGTTGCCTGCTGTATAAAGAAAACGTCAGCAATAACCAAAGTATTTTCAAATCCTACACACATCTCAAACTTGTTGCAGGATTTGGGTTTAGTTATGAGAGTTTGCTTCAAGGTGTTAGGAGTCAATAGAATGAATTTAGCTGAAATGCCCCCATTTCCAGTAGCAAACCTCCCTCTCCCCAGTCACTCCTCACTTGTCCCTGGCTCACTCACCAGAAAGACCTGGTTGGCACTTTCACTGAGAGTTGAGTCATCTGGGCTATCAACAGGTGTCTGACGTGTAAACTTTGAATCAAACTGGCTCACATCCTCTTCAGATTGCTTTGCAAAAACAAAATGATTAAGGGTTTATATTACAGATATCAACCAAATGGCTCAGCGGTGAGCAGTGCAGCCTCTGGATGGAGTTCATTCCATGGGTTTTTGGCAGAGCTCTGCTGGAGGAAAACCCTGGAGTGGTGTCGGAATCCTGTCGCTGCCCGTGGGAGGTCACTATGGGCACTGACACTGAGAAATAAAGGCAAGGGGGAGGGGCAAAAATTATGGATCAAAAAGGAACACAAATTAAAAAGATGCCTTAAAAAAATCTCAAATTACAAACAAAAACTTTTAGAAATACAATGCCAGTTTCTTGCAAGTTTAGCCCTTGTCACAACCAGTATAGAACAGTTGCAACTATTTAGTTTTTGGAGGCCTCTCCAGATAGTTTGGTCCCATTTTTGCAGATAAGAAGTGTTTATAGTCTGAGGGATAGAGGACAACTCTGGAATAAGTGATTATGAGGAATATTGTTTCATTTGCTCAAAGAACAACAGTAATTCTAAAATCCCTTTATTCCCATGAGTCTCTGGAAAGGCAGCAGGTATTCATTTGTGCAGGAAGCACAAGTTGAAAAACCATTTGGTTTATACAAGAAACTTCCATAAAATTGCTACTAACAGAAAAACCCCAAACCACCTTCAGATAAATAGTTGGAAATATCAGTCTTGAGTCTTTCTGAATTTCATTCCAAAGGGTGAGGGGAAAAAGGTCTGGAGTCCCCATGCTGTAGAATGCTTGACATTAATGATGCTTAAGACAGTTTTAACTGAGAATTTTAGTAGCTGGGAATGATAGAGGTGGCAATACCCACAGCTGCTGGAGCTGACTGTACCCAGAGGGAAAAACAGACACCATCCAAATACAAGATGGGATAATAAAAACTTGTTCATCACATCACTGGTTTGAGGTAAACTCTAACTACTGCTTATAATGCACAAGATGCATTGGAAAGATTAATAAGCAAACACAGAAAATGCTTAATTAGGTGATTTCATTTACTTATGCTTAGCAACTTTATCTAGTTGAAACTAAGTACTGACTTATTGTAGAGGGTTTAGAAGCTGATCTCAGAGTGAACTGCACTTGCAGGTCTGTTTAACCTACAGGTCAGAAGCAGGAGGAATTCAGACTGCAGCAGATCAGGTGCTAGATCAGATCTGCCAGCTTTAATTGAGAGTGAATCCGTCCCGAGCTGATATAACTCAAGTACCAGAATCAGTGGCACTCCAGTTTGTAAAGTGAACGTTTCTAAGTTTTATTAAGAGCTTTGCTAAAGGCACACAGGGAATTTCTCTCTCCCAGTACTCCCAGTACATACCAATAAGGGTTTAAAAGGAGGTTCCACCTTGCGCGCCAGCAGCTCGTCCCAGTTGATGTGTCTGAAGAAGGCGTGAGCCTGCAGGAGGGACAACAGCAGAGTCAGCACCTGCCTCCAGGGCACAAAGCCAGAGTTCCACCATTAACATGTTCTAGCCAGACCCTTTCTCTGGGGTGTTTCTTTCCAAAATCACATTTGGTGTAGTGTAGAATATTCTGTAGCACTAGCTCGGAGTAGCTGGAAGAGCTGAGAATTGAGATCACACCTCCAGGTCAGACAACGTGTCCCCATTTCCTTGGAAGTGCTAGAAAAAGCCAGTTTACATGCAAAATACCTCTGCATCTTCCAATTTAGAAGTGAAACCATGACAAAACATTAATGACAAATGATCAGAACTGTGAAATATGGAGGACTCTCTAATACTTGTCAAGATCACCACAAAAACAAAGTCAAGCTGCAATGTCACACTTTTCCCTTCAAGGAGCTGCACTAATACAAGGTTGGCAAGTTTTTCATCAGACTGCTGAGAGTATCCTCACCCTTCCAGGGCTGCACAATTAGCATTGTGCAACTACTAGAAAAGATCTACTGCAAGACAGAGCTACAGAATAGAAGTTATTTTCCAAATCTCTAATTATCAAATAGGTAGACAGCTGCTTTTGTTAAGCTTTAAAGATTTCAGGTTTTGATGAGTTGTCACATGTGGCTGCCTTTCTGCTTATGACCCTTCAAGACAGACACTCTCCTTCCCTGAGGTACCTTCAAAGCTGTTTCATTTTCAATGAGATAATTTAAGAAGTCTCAAGTTAAGTTCAAGTTACCTGAACTTCTCCAGCATCTCCAGGACCAGCTCCTAGACGTGAGGCAGCATTTCTTTTTAGCAGCTTGATGAGAAATAACATCCAAAAAAGCAGAATTAGTTATGCTGTTATAACCAGACTAATTCTACCATGAATCATCATTTCAATGAGTACCGTGCAGAATGAACACAGAACAATCAGAAAAATCTGCATTCACTCGAAAACAGTTGTATTTTCAAGGGAAATCCCTTTCTGTAGCACTCAGCAAAAAAAGTGACTTAATCAGTAATAAACCAAGCTGGAACTGAACAGCCACAGTGGTATCATTATATTTCTATTTTCTATGTACATGTGGAGTACTGACAGTCACTAAAATTTTACCTTTTTAAGCAGATCTCTGGCTTCTTGTGTGAGGTAGGGAGGCAAGTTGAGTTTACACTTGAGAATCTTGTCAATTGTTTTCTTTCTGTTCTCCCCAGTGAAAGGAGGCTGGAAAGCACCATTGAAACAGGAGGAAAAACAGGACTTGTTCAGATCTTTAATTTGTGTCCACAGAACTCACTTCAGTCATTTATAAAGCAGGTAAAATTACTGCAAATAGGCACTGTTTGGATAAAAGCAGCTCATGCCTTTAGTCAAACTTGAGAGCTGTATTTTGGTTCTTTCTTACTTGCAGTGTGTGTATAAATATATATATACATGCAATTTTTATTTATATTTTTATAATTCTATTTATTTATTGTTTTTTATATATATATATTTATACATGCAGCTGAGGGTACAGGGAAGCAGAAAAGCTACAAAGGGAAATACATGCAATTATAACTGTGCACCTACTGCTCCAGTCAGCATGTCATACATTAATGCCCCCAAACTCCACCAGTCCACAGCACGGTTATGCCCACTCCTCATCAAGATTTCAGGGGCCCTATAAGCAGAAAAATCAAAAATATGGAAGTGTTTTAATGAGCTTAATACTAATTGTGACTGCTAGTTTTCAAACAAAACCCCATTTATCAAGTAAAGTTGTCCTAAGTGACTGAACACATGAACCACCAGTTAAAAAAAGGCAAAACACAGCCATTACCCCCAGAGCAGAGCAATACTTTTGTATTTCATCATGCAGCTCACATGTATTCAATTGTTCCACAGAATGTGTGTGTGACTGTTCCATCGTGAATGGATTCTTTACATAACCCGAAGTCAGTCAGTTTGACATGACCTGAAATTAAATAGATCAAATTTAAGACTTGTCAGAATTCTGCCATTGAGAAACATTGAGAAAAATTAGGCATTTTTATCATGGATATGTAATGACTCTGAATCACTTCCACATATGGTCTGACAAAGTAACACAGCCATAAAACAGAACAAGGTAATCACACTTACAGAGAAAACCAAGTGCTGCCACTTGACAAACTACCAAAATGTATTCAAATACAAATGTATTTAAACATAAAAACTGTAGAGCATCATTTAGCTAAAAAAGTAGGTTACTGAATTTTACTGCTTGCTTCAAAATTCACAGAACGATCTTCAACAAGCTGTAAAGCCCTCTGAATAATTCAGTACAAAGACTCAGACTAAGTAAATAACTTGTTTAAGAAAACATGACAATTCTGGGTGCTACAGATTGCCAGACTAATCAGTGTCACACAGGAACAGTGGAACAGTGCAATCAGAAACTGAAACTGCTGTCAGTGGGAAGTGTCAGCTGCTGGCTAAGTCATTTCAGCCACAGATGATTTGCCATCCTACCCAAACTGCTTTTCCTACCATCAGCCATCCCCATTGACTAAAATGTCTCAGGTTCTACTTCACAATGATCCAGCAGAAGAAAAAAAATCCAGAGATGCAGAAAAGGCAAATCAACCACTCCAAACATGCCTGGGTCCATGGAACTTGAGCTTGCTGGTGCCTATTAAACCAAGGAAGCAGTGTTTGAGAGCAATTAGCTCTAGCAGCTGTTCACTTATCCCAGGACTGGTAACAACCCTGCCACTGTCCTAAGGAGATTCACCTAAAACTGAGGTGTTGTGACCTTTGGGAGAACTGTTTTCAGAGGACTGGCAGCCTGACTCATGACTAGAGTTCTACCTTGATGATTAAGCATGATATTTTCTGGCTTCAGATCCCGGTAGATGATTCCTTTTTGATGCAAGTGCCCCAGTGCCATTGAGATTTCTGCCAAGTAAAAGCTGAAAGAAAAAAAAAGCAAAACAAAACAAAAAACCAGACATATTCAATCATGCAGAGCATCTTAAGCAAGTCTTTCACAGTTTTCAACCCCCACACCTTGACCACAGCCCTGTGGACAGAGGCTCACTGAGCAGCCAGCAGTGGACCCTCCTCTGTTGTAAGACTGGAGTTCCACCAGAAAGCAAAACAAAACAAAACACAAAACTGGTGAGTACAGCACATGTACACCCTCCCCAAACCCACTGAACTGCTCCTTCAGTACACTCTAAAATGAATGAGTAGTTAAATATAGTTTAAGTACTTGGAAAGAAACCCAAACTATTAATTTACAAAAATAGCTTCGCTTACCAAGCTGTGTCTTCCATAAATATCCCTTCTCTCTCTAACTGCATAAATAGTTCTCCTCCTGTCATGAGAAAAAATAGATTGCACTCAATTAAAAGTATCATTTTAAATCAGTCAAAAGTCTGTTTTCTAGGAAAACTATAGCAACAGGTATTTTTGCCTGCTGTGCAACAGGCTGTTTCACAAAAAAAAGTAACTAAGCCACTATTCTGTTACCCTCAGGATTCCAGCAACCTGAAGAAATCAGCATTTAAAAAACAAGAGCATTTCTGTCTCTGTTTTTTGTTGTTAAAGCTTGAAAAAATTGTTTCTAATCTGTGTCTGTTTCCATAACCATGAAATAGAGGTAACACTTTCTTCTGTCACAAAGAACCTGCAAGGACTAAACCCTCATGTATCTCTGTAGGTTTGCACAGAAGACACAAAAATGACAAACCTACTGCAAGGAAAAGACTTAAAACCCCTTCTCTCCTGTACTGTCATGAAAAACAACTATTTTATGTTTCATTCCTCTTTATTGCATGGAATTAGAAAGTTTATTTATGTTCTTTTATGTATTTTTAATACAAATCTGTTTTAGTTTAAGACACCAAACCATCATTATTTGGCCTTTTACTTGCAGGGTAAGAACCCCAAATTCTTGATTGTGTAAGACCCCAAGAAGGAGGTAAAAGAATGTCATATACTGACCACTGAGATACTCAAGGATGAGGTAGAGTTTTCCACCAGTCTGAAAGGCATAAATTAAGTCTACAATGAAGGGATGTTTCACTTCCTCCAGTATATTCCTCTCAGCTTTCGTGTGAGCTGTGTCCTTGGCATTCCTTACAATCATTGCCTGCAAAAAGCAGGGGTATGTGAGCACAGAACATGCTAAACAAGACTTTTATACTGAGTTCAATTCTGAGTTTATTAAATGACAACACTACATATGAGTTAGCAACAGCATTAAAAAAATACATTTCACCACAATATCTACATAAGAGGTTTCTTGCAGAAGTTTAAATCTTTATTTCACAGAATCACACAATAATTTAGGTTGGAAAGGACCTCCTGACCTACTTAAATGAGCTGCTGAGAACTACGCAGACAGAAAAATTTGAAGTTTAATTCTAATTCCAACTGTATCTAAGTAAAAATTGTATATATCCTAGAACTTATTTTTAGGTATATTAAATAATTAGACAATTCTAAAAGATAAATGGAGGGATAGATTTTTTTTTTATTCAGAGAGTAGTGAAATTCAGGTTACCTTTTTAAGAACTTTCATGGCAAATATTTTCCCGGTGTTTGCTCCGGTTACTTTTCGTACTTGAAACACCTAAACAACACCAACACAATAGCAATCACATATTTCAGCTGCATTAACTGCCACAAGCTAAAAAGCAAAGTTGTGCAAGAGAGAGAGGGGAGATCAGCCACAAACAACAAGGCAAGAGGCAGAGATTGGATGCAGAATGACTTTGGCACATTCCCTGCTGCTTCCAGCATGTGAGGCTTTGCCAGGGACCTCGGTGCCATGACACCAACCCTGGCAGCTGGGGTTGGTTCTACCCCATTCTACCTCTGGCAGAATGGACTTTTCAGAGAGGGGGAAATGAGAGCAAAGCAAGGGAGCACTGGGGCTGTGAAGGATTTGGTGCTGGAGGGTTCCTGACCTTGCCATAGCCGCCTTTGCCCAGCACACGCAGCAACTCGAAGCACTCTGGCCGGATCTTCTCAGGGCCTCTGTTCACACTGGTCTCTGAAATCTCAAATTTTTCACAATGTTCCATCCCACTGCAGAAAAGCAGAACAAGGCTGTGAGTCCACCTGGTACCGAGCACTGAGCAAATGCAAGCACTGAGTCCCTGGGAAGTGCCTGTCTGAACTAACAGTGACAGCCTGGGAGATCGGGAGAGCTCCCAGCACCAGGAATTCTCGTTTAGTGTGTGCAAAGCTGCACCTTGCACTGAGAAGGTTACCTGCAAATTTTGGGGATTTATAGTATCAAGATTTCCTTCAAACCCCTTCAATTGAATGCACAATACATCTCTGCAGAATTAAGTTTAGAGGACAAAAGCCTCAAACTGACTTAGATATTTCTTTATATAGTTATATCCATATTACAAATATTATTCAAAGGCAAGAAATGTGTTAGGAGAAACAAGGATCAAAAGACAAACAGCAGCTTTCACCAGAATTCTTTTTATTATTATTACTTTATTTCAAGATACAATTAACAAATTTTAATGTGAGGAAATAGTGAAACATCTAAAAACGACTCAAAATGGAACCAGAATGACAAAATTTTCTATTTACCTTAACAATGTAACAAAATCAGAAGTTATATGTTGTGGGCATGAATGATACAGAATTATTTTCTAGCAGCAACTTACAGGTCATATTGGCCAACTCCTCCATGGTCCATGCTCTCACTTAATTGTCCCTGGGGATGAGAAGAGTAGAAAAAAGATGAATTAGAAAATGCTCTGATGTGGTTAACAACTTTTTAAGTTATAAAGGCAAAATTTCTATATAATTAAATAGGTCAGGAATAAAAAATTATCAGCAGAAGATCAAAAAATCTACTAAGTCCTGTGCAAGATTTGCAATGCTGCCATGTGTCTCAAACAGTGACACAGGGAACCACTGTCTTACCTGGCTGCATTGTTATTCAACCACTTAAATATCAGAGGTTCAATTTCACATCCCCAAGTGAACTTGAAAAACATTAAGGTACTGCAATTTTCTTTAAAATTCCTCTTACACAGAAATTTTTGAGTCCTACTGCATAATAAAGATTATGTGAACAGATGAACTGGGACTCATCTGCACTAGAAACAAACAATCTACTGAGCAGGTTTTATTATTTTAGATTGGTAAGTCAAATCCCAATTGTGATGAAAGAATTCAGCTTTACTCTGATGTTAAACACATTTCCTGACCAATAATCAGTACTGAAGAAGTTGCTGCACTTCAGCATCAGAACCAGTCACCATGAAGGAATGTGGTTTAATTCTGAAGAGGTATTTTCCTCAAAGAATTTTTAACCTGATCCCTTCCCTCTATCTGTGGCTCTACATGGCAAAAGAAGTGCAAAGGCAGCAGACAGCTGGAATGAACACAAATAGAATGTCATGGGCAAGCTTCTAGTGAGCTTCAGACTGTACTGTCACATTCTTATTTTTAAAAATGTGGACACAAAATAACAACTGTGTGTCTGTGGTGAACAGCCTGGGACCTACAGACTGAACATAAATATATTGAGTGACCTGTGAAATTCAGAGAAGCAGAAGAAAAAGAAAACCCACTGACATCAGCAAAAATCAGCCCAAGCCAAGGAGTGCATTTTAAAATATTATCCAAGTGAAAACACTAACCAAAGAAAACTCGAAACTTTCAACAGTTTCCAGACCATTTCAATGTTAAAGTTTACAGAGGCTGGTTTGTTTTGGGTGATCTAAAAGGGAATTTAACTCTTGGATCCACCTACTAACACCATAGGCAATTAAGAAGTCCAAAAGATCAGGTTTGTTTCCAGCTCAGAGCTGCCAGCTCATGTCCTCCTGTTGCCATTTATTAGAGAAATCCAGCTTATTGACAAGTTTCACAATAAAAGCCACTAAAGCTGCCCTTGACCCCACTCTTAGATGCCAACAAATGAATTTTTAAAAATTCAACCCAGAGAATAAACACCCCTCAGTTCCCAGAGCAACCCTTCCTGTTACCCAATGGTTCTGGCAAAGTTTACGTGTGCTGCTCTTGCTCCTGTGAACTTTGGGTTTCATTCTCAGTATTCAATTAACCAAAATTCACTTCAGATACCATTCTGTTATTTTTTCAGGATTTCTTCTCATTTCACAACACCAAGAAAGGCACTGGGAAGCCACTAGCCCTTCAGTCCATGCATTGTTTCATTTATTACAAACACCTTAATTAAGGCTGAGGCTTTTTTGACCATAACAATTAGTGCAAACAACCACATGGCTTTTGAGGAAAGTCCTTTTAAACAACCCTTCAGATTTTCCAGGATGGCTGTGTGTACTCAAACCCATGACTGAGCTGTCTGGGCTCCTCCTGGACTCACAGTTTTTGGGAGACACCAGGGATCAATACCAGAAATTTGACAAAACACTCCTGAGTGTCCCCCTTGCTCATTCCTTGATCTCCACTGCTCTGGCTGCATCCTCTCTCTGATCTTTGCAGGACACACACCCTGTGGAGATAACTTCCACTGGAATGTCCATCCCCTCACACATTCCTGATGTTCCCCTCCTTCCTTGCTCTTACATTTCCTGCTGTTGGGTTGTTTTCATCTCAAGCCCATTCTCACCCTCCTTTATCTGTTTGCCAAAAGGCACCTGAGACCAACCAAGGTTGCCAAAGCCCATAAAAATGTCAGTCATGGCAAGGTTTTAAAATCCACAATGGTTTAATTGTTCCCTGAGCCTGAATTACAGGAACCCAAGAGAGAACAAACTCAACTTTCTGGGCACCTCGCTCAGAACCTGTTCTTGGCAGCACTAATAGGGTGATGCAAGCGACGCTCTCTAAAGCCAAGTGTTTTATTGATTACTGAGGTGACAGACAGAGCTTTCCCTGCAGGTTGAGAAGCTTTCAAGCCTTCAGCTGTCAAACAATGTCTGTACAGGTTACATGGAGTGTGGGTAACAGAATACCTGCTCATCTCCTGAAGGAAAGTACCTGGAAGGAATCTACAGCAAACATGGAAGGGACTTTTTCCAAGAGCATGGAGGTTTAGATGAGATATTTGGGGGAAATTCTGCCCTGGGAGGGTGGGGACACCCTGGCACAGGGAGACCCTGGCACAGGGTGCCCAGAGAAGCTGTGGTTGCCCCATCCCTGGAAGTGGCCAAGGACAGGGCTTGGAGCAACCGGGGACAGTGGAATGTATCCCTGCCCATGGCCTGAGGTGACTTAAGGTCCGTTCCAACCCAAATCGTTCCACAATTCCATGATCTCTAAGACTCCAAGACTGTCATTAGTATTTAAAGAGCAGAAAATAAACGCAGTGGCAGCTTGGGCAACAGCAAACGATTAATATACAAAACAATATCAAAAAGCGACAGAAGGTCTAGAAAAATATAAACAGAGCTGATGCAATAAAATCCCCCTAAAGCTCTGACGCGATCTAGATGAACATCACGACCTGCAAACTGCACATTATCAGGTGCACTGCTCACGAAAGTACGAGATGCAAACAGCCGCCGACGCGCCTAACGCAGCATTTTAAACCTCTGCTTTTAATTTTGGCGCGAGAGCAGCGACTTTGCACGGCTCCAGAAAGATCGGCATTTCTGCACTGACGTTCGGACATGTGACAGTAAATAAATAATAAAAATAAAACCCCACTGCAGCGCTTGTGCCGGGATCCCAACGCCGAATTTCCGCCGGGAAAAGCTCCGGCGCTGCCCGCAGCTCCAAACCGCTCCGGGTGCGGATGTACCGGGGCAGCGCGGGTGGCTCGGGCTCTGCCCAGGCACAGCAGCGGCCCCGCCGCGCTCCCGCCGCCGCCTCAGCGCGGCCCCCACCCGGCCCCGCGGCGCCTCCAGCGCCCTCCCTCCCTCAGGCCCCGCGGCCTCCCCCGCTCCGTCCCCGGCCCGGCTGCCGC
>WAAE01017740.1:471222-588977 GCA_013400495.1 Nicator chloris | reverse complement strand
CCGAGATCGGGATCCCAGGACGCGCTGTTGAGGAGAAAGACTCGGGGACGGGGCTCGGGACCGAAGGGGCGTGAGGGCAGGCAGCGCCGGGAACATGGCGGTGTTCCCTGAGGGGGAGACCGGCTCTGAGGGGGGTTCTGCGACAGCGGTGACCCGAGTGGGGCTCCCCGCGGAGAGAATCGGGCACGGGAGGGTCGGTATCGTACGCTTTGGACATGAGCCTTTCCTGACTATAATTCACATATTTATTTATTTTCTGCGTGAGGAGTGACTCGGTCTCCTAGTGACACCCGGCTTGGCCCGACGCGGGCCGGCGGCAGCGCTGGAATCAGTCCCGGGAATGGCAATGAGCTCGTACCTGCCTGCAGAACGCGTTACAGGCACGGGCAGCGATCCAAGGAATGCTGGTACAGGAGTACTGCGGCACGGCTGGGATGGGAGTGCGGAACAGCAGCCCAGAATAACCAAGAGGGTTTAAAAAAACTGACCTTGTTTCTGTGAAAGAATAGAAAAGTGAGAAAGCAGAACTGCCGTCAAATGCTCAGTGGGGGGAAATGTCAAAACATACCAGGATGGAGTCAAACATTTTGCTCTGTGTGGTGGAAATAAGGGGAATTCTCCAGGGAATCCTTTTGTCACCTCAGCAGGCTCTGGCATCAGGCCTGCTGCAGTTCACAACTGGAAAATAGCTACGTTTGTGAACTGGCTTAAGATTTCCAATTTTGCATCCTAGTACTGTAACTCTTGAGTTAGAGTTACTTGTTTCCATCCTGCTTTAGCAAGCAAAAGTGAGAAAACGAATAATTTTCTTTTTCAGGCTTAAATACCAGGTGAATAAGGATGTCAATTGTCACAGTGCAGCTTGGCCAGTGTGGGAACCAGATTGGGCATGAGGTGTTCAGTGCTCTCTGCAGTGACATCCGTGGCACCCATGGGCTGTGTTCCAAGAAGGAGAATGAATCCTACCAAGATTCCTGCAAGGAACGGTTCTTCTGCGAGGAGGAATCTGGAGGTACAGCTTTAAAGGGCTGAATTCCCCTCTCAGGGTCTGATTGCAGCACACAGAAACATCAAATGGTTTATTTTGTGGAAGATCTGTGCTCTCTGGAGTTCAGATTTGGTTTTGGCACGATAAATGGTTCAGCAGAAATCAGGGCATGGCCAGGTCCTTTCTGTATTGTCCTATTAATAGTTTGGCTGAAGGGGGTGGGAGGAATAACCTTGGGACCTTGTATCCATCCAAGCCCATCCATCCCACCTAAATAATTAGCACATTTTCCCTAATTTTGTTCTCCTTCCTGTGCAGTACCTGTTGCCCGGGCTGTGCTTATTGACATGGAGCCCAAAGTGATCAGCCAGACTTTATCCATGGCTGCCAGGTCTGGCCACTGGAAATACAACAGCCACTCACACTTCTGCCAGAAGCAAGGATCTGGGAACAACTGGGCCAACGGGTAGGGACAGCTGCCTCAAGCTTCCCTGAGGGAATTCTGGAAGCTGATGAGCTGAATACAGCAGCTGTGGGAGTTAAAGTAAAATTTGCTTTATGAATAACTTCACCTTTCTGCTTTTATTTTGATGCACCCTGCCCTGTCTTGCTGTTTTGTGTTACCCACAGTTACTCTGTCCATGGGCCCAGACACAAAGAAGCAATCATGAATCTGGTGCAGAAAGAAGCAGAGAAATGTGACCGACTCGGGGGATTTTTCACAATCATGAGCATGGCTGGGGGCACAGGATCAGGCCTGGGAGCATTTGTGACCCAGTGTTTGAGAGATGCTTTTCCAACCTCATTCATACTGAACCACGTGATCTGGCCCTATGGCACTGGGGAGGTGAATGTTATACTGCCTTTTAATATATAATAATGGCTTATATAGAATTTGTAAGTTTGTAATCACTGGCTACTTTTAAACAAAATATCTACAACAGAAATAAACTAGAAAATGGGTACATTTTACACTGAAAATGTTCAAGTGATTCAGTATCACAGCTAAAGAATTCTTACAAAAAATCTTGATAATTTAATGTTGAAGTGATGCAGATTCACAATATAACTAAAAAAAAGTCTCCTGATATGCTCTTATCTCAGCATTATAATCAGTTCCCAGGTAGATCTGGTTCCAGCATGTTTTTATGGAGAGAGATGGATAAGCTGATTTTCACAGGTCTTGCCCTCTTTCCATGAAAAAGCTCTGAGCTCCTGACCTCATTCTGCACTCTGGCAAAGAAAATGAATCACTTCCTAAATCATAACTGAGGAAACAGCAGGAGCCAGAGGATTATAAACTAAAAAGAGATTAAGTTGTTTGACTCTTCTTTGTGTGTGGTTTTTTGTTTGCTTCCAGGTCATCGTTCAAAACTACAACTCTGTTTTGACCCTGTCACATCTGTACCACTCATCAGATGCCCTTCTTGTCCATGAAAATGATGTCATCCACAAGATCTGTGCCCAGCTGATGAATATCAAACAGATTTCCTTCAGGGATGTCAATCAAGTCATTGCTCACCAGCTGGGCAGCGTTTTCCAGCCCACTCACACAGCAGGAGGGGGCTCAGGCTACAGCAGAAACCCCTTAGGTACCAAACCCAACATCCACACACCTTTGTGGAGTCAGTTCAGCTGGGAATTGAAGTTCCTCAGCCTCCTTGCTCAAGTATTTGGATACATCCCAAGTTTTAAGACAGGAAAAGACCAATTTGGAAGTTCGATCCTGATGTTGTAGCAGAGTCAAAAATAGATCCCCCAACTTCTGGTTTCATTATTTACCAAAAGAACCCCGTTTCTCCTGTTTCAAGTGATCACAGACACCCTTGTACCTGTTTACATTTCAGAGGAAATTTGCACAGGGCAGTAATTCTGGACTGAGTTTCACATTTCACTTTGAGTTAGAAGTTTGTACAAACTGAAACAAACTGAGAATTTTGAGTTTTGTTCAGGCAGAAGAGGTGAGCAGACAGCTGGGTAGCAACATGCAGCAGACTGACATTTGTACCTTGAAAGAATTTGAGAAGGTTGCCCATATTGCTTGTAAAATTCAACTTCCACATGTGTCTGGAGTGCAGAGAAAGTCCTTGAGATTTTGATCTAAACTGTAAAATAAAAGTTATTAACTGTATAGAACTCAGTAATACACGGCAAGTTTGAAATTGCTAAATCTCTGAACATTCCTCACTCTTCCCCCATTTTAGCTGCCCTGTGCAATATCTTTGTCAAACATGAGCAGCTGTTGATTTCTCCTTTCAGGAGATTTACTGGAGCCACTGGTGCCACACCCCGAGTTCAGGATGCTGGGCCTGCGGAACATCCCCCAGATGCCCGAGAGCTCCTTGGCTTACAGCACCTTCAGCTGGCCTGGCCTCATCAAACACCTGAGGCAGATACTCATTGCTAATGCTCACATGGAGGAAGGTAAGTAAACACCAGTCACTCACCTTCAGTCTCCACCACGCTTTAAACATCCATTTATGCAGATGGAATAAAGCTGGATGTTTGGTGGAGCTCACAGTTCAGAAAGGAGCTGCTGCCCTCAGCAGGAATTTGCCCCCACAAAACCAGCTGCTCCTTTCACCATTCCCTCAGCTGCCACAGCAGCTCCCAAATTGCTCCTGCTCTGCTTCCAGACATCTCAGTTAATTATAACTATTGAAAATACACAAACCAAACTGAGAGTTTGTGGCTGTGCACTTAATTTACATAACTCGTTTGGAACGTTCCTTGGATGGTGAGCTCTGCTGTTTCTTCTTACACCTTCTGCCCATAAAAATCAAGCTCAGCTCTCCCATGTAATTTACATAGAGAATTCAGTTACAGCTCCCAGTTATGCAAGGAATGGGCTGGAGGCTTGCTAAGTATAGAAACAGGTATCCATTTTCTCTGGCAGAGTGACTGCCAGGCAAATCCTGCTGGATTAGCAGTGGATTTCTCTGGGAGTTGTGTGATTGCTGCTTCATTCATGTGCAACAGCTACAAACTCCAGTGTGGTCTCAGTTTGGGGCACAGTGATAGCTCCCATCTGCATCTTCATAAAACATTAACTTGCTTTTCTATCTCTTTTTCCCAAATCCCAAAGGTATTGATTGGCAGGTACGACCACCAGACCCAGGTTCCTCCATCCCCTCCACAAACAAACCCCTGCACTTCAACACTTCCATTGCCAACCTGGTTATCCTGAGAGGAAAAGATGTGCACAGTGTAGACTTGGGTAAGAGGGAGGAGCACAGCTCCTCAGGGGGTCTGGTTTCACATCTCACTGCTGTCTTTGCTACCAGATCTGATGCAAGTGGAAACATCCCAAGACCATGCATTTGACTCCCAAGGTTGATATTCTTTCTAGAAACATTTTACTGTCCAAGGCCACCTTGTGTAATTGCTTAGGGCTGTTGTGTTTTACTTCTGAGTTTCCTGAAGCACTTCAGGGAAGGAGGGAGACACTCAGGTCTGTAGATCTGGAATTCTTGGGTATAATGTCTGAAAATATATTTAGCTGTTTCTGGAGTGATGAGCATTGCTGGCAGCTGAATTATCCACACCAGTGTGCTTCTAGATAATCTAGGACAGCTTGCGCGGCCGCAGCCGGCACAGGCAGACACTCTGCAGATATTTTCCCTGAACTGATCTGACAGCATTGATTAGGCCACACAGGGATCAGGTCTGGGTTTTGTCCAAAGGGCTGTCCTGTTTCTGCCACAGGAAGTTTCCAAGATCCCTCATTGTATACATCGTGGCTAAACCCTCAGGATGCTTTTAATGCATGGAAAACACCCAGAGCATTTAACAAGTATGAAAAGTCTGCTGCTTTGGTCAGCAACAGCCAGTTCCTGCTGAAGCCTCTTGACAGCATCGTAGGAAAAGCTTGGAATATGTTTGCTTCCAAGTAAGTGAAAATAATTATGCTGGTACTTCACTAATAATTGCCAATATCTTTACTGACTCTAATGTCTGACCCATTCTTCAACACACAGAGCTTACCTTCACCAGTACACAAAGTTTGGAATCCAAGAGGAAGATTTCTTGGACTGCTTCACAACCCTGGAACAAGTTATCTCCAGTTACACCAATCTGTGATTTATTTCTTTGTTACAATGGTCTGAAATCGAGATTTTCTGAAAGAACCAAGCTGCAAAACCTTCCATCAACTTCCTGAAGTATGTAAATTATTGTACTGGAGTTATTTTACACTCTTAGGAGCAGAGTGTCCATGTGTGTGTGTGTGTGTTTGAATAGCAAGAACTGAATCTGAACTGAATGCATTCATATTATTCTTATTTAATATATCTAATAAATACCTATTTTTCAGTACATCTGCTATAGACTGTAGCTATGTGCTTTTCTGACCATTTGACTAAGCAAAATTACAACTCCTGTTTTTCTCAAGTAATAAGTTAATTAACTTGTTAATTATTTAAACATACTTGCGATGAGGAGGGCTGGTAGACTGCAGATGTAAGAACTTATAATTTAATATAATAAATACAGTACATTTTATTATTTCTACAGTCAATTTAAGGACTTGGCTCTTTTTTGCATGAATTTTACCACGACCACAAGGTGGTGCCCTGGGAAGCTGCAGCTCCCTCCTGGCAGGAGAAGGGATGGAATGACTTGGGAAGGCACCCACTGAATTAAAATAAAATAAAAGAGTACAGCAGAATGAAAGATTACCCTGTAGCACTGAGCTCTCTTCTGCCTCTGTTAGCTTTTCATTAATGGTAGGGAGAGCTTTGGGAATTCTTGCCATTCCCCACCATGTCACACTCTTCTCCCACAGAAATAATCCCACAGGCCACAAATTGGAAGAGTTAAAATCACTCTCAAGAACTTTTCCCTTGACAAATGGACAAATTTCACAGTGCACCTTCAGGTTTTAGTGCCATTTCATTCAAAAGATGGCAGCTCAGAGCTGGGGCCTGCTCCTGTCAGGAGGGATTTTCTGCTGCATTTCTGCTACTTTTAACCATTGTCTCATTTGGGTTTCACAGAAGAAACTGCAGGAAAGATTGCACAAGAAGTTCAGGCAAACAGCACAGGCAGGAACAAAGGGTCAGGAAAGGAGACCATGGTGAGCTTCTCCCTCCTCCAAAAGGCACAGGATGTTCAGCAACACAGAAATGAATTCCCCTGGTGTTTTCAACAGATCCCAAACAGAATTTCCAGTATCAGAAATGAGAATAGGTAACTCCATGAAAAAGTGGCCAAGTCCCAGGAATCCTTTTCCTTCTCACTTCACAGAACAGGTAAAAGAGTTTTTCAAAAGGCTAAGGACAGGTAAGTTCCCTGAGAAATAAGGAAGAGTGCAATGGGTCATTGTAGTGCTGTAGCAAAAAATAACTTTATTGCAGAAATAACCTCATGTTATTTCTCTGTATTCAGAATTCTCTGAATTCAGAATTTCTCTGTATTCAGAGCATGAAGCAAACACAGCAGGTGCTCAGTGCACCTATGAATGACACAGACCCGTATTTATCAATTATTTGTGGCACTTCAGACTAATGGAGCAGGATATTTGGTCTTCTTTGTTTGTTTGATGGCAGAATGTGTGCCACGTTGGGAAACACAGCACACAGGTAAGATGTCTAACCCCAAAGCAAAAATTAGAATTTTAGCTGCTATAAACCCTTCCTGCTGTGGAGCAGGGGCTGACAGGAATTGTTTTAGGCATCTCTAAGCTTCTTCCTGTGAATGTTTTTCAGTCCTGAAATTCTCACACCCTTTCCCAAACTGAGCCTTCATTTTTTTTATCTATGATGGGATTCCTTTATTTTTTCCCCAGGATGTGGAGAGGGTCAAAGTAACAGGAAGTGACCGGCCACTATCAAATAGTCATCACCTCCAATTACATTAAAAGGTAGAGGAATAATTCTCTATGTAATTGATAAAATTAATTACGTAAATAGAGCTTGGAAGAAGGGCTTTATTTCATTAACAATTACAATTAAAGAGGTAGATCAAAGGTCAGCACAAGCCAATGGCTCAGAGACAGGAAGAGCAGAATCAGTGGCCTTGACCTTGCTTGTTGTAGGCAAAGTCCCCACAGGATGTCCATAAAGCCAGGAACAATGCTCCAAATCTCACTATTGTTTGTTGGAATGGACAGGTGCAGCTCACTTGGAAGTTGATTCAAGAACTCCAACTATAGCAGACATTTCATGAATAGAACGTGTATTCGACCACAAAACAAACCCTACCCCCCAAAAATCAACCCACAAACAAGGCAAAATAAAACAAACCCACCAAAATCAAAAATAACCTTTAATAACCTAAAATGTTTTAAACACAGTAAGTGTTTGGCAATGTAGTTACAGATACAATTTATTTATTTGGGCATGAATAGATATTGGTGTTTTTAAGGTTAGACTCAGTGCCAGCACAGGAAGGATGGAAATATGTAAGAGAAAAAAGTCTGTGGTTCCCACAACAACCAGAGTTTAATACATGAAAAGAGGAAATTATATTCAATTTACCAGTTGAAACACTACTGAGAAACACTAAGGTACAAAAGGGCCTTGAATGAATAATTCACTTCTTTCTGCATTTACTAATAAATTTAGTATGGATAAATATTATTAAATGAGCCCAAACATCCAGAAGGAAATAGGACCGAGTGTACTTGAAAGAAATCTGCTTTTTGCTGGACACCACTTTAAAAACTGCACAAGAGGAATGAGGAAAGTGATTCATGGATCTGATATAGCACAAAAAAACTTCCAAAAGGAACTGAGCTGCTGCCTTTCCTCAAGGGCAGCCCAGAGCTTTTCCAAGGCAGCAAATTCCCCCCGAGCTTCCTGCTCCAGCCTCTGCCCACGCTGCAGAGGCACAGCCCGGACACTCAGGCAGCTTTTAACGGCCTGGAAGTGGAGCTGATAATCCTGAATTTGAACCGTGGAGCTTTTCCGGCTCTTTCAGTCCAACGGGGGCTCACAATGGTCCCTTCTGAGCTCGCATTGTGGGAATCCTGTCCCTGCAGACCCGGCCACTTCCCCTGCCCGGGTGGGGCAGGACTCAGCCCCCGCCCTGCAGCAGCACAACCCCGCTTAACCCTTCCCAGGAGCTGCAAGGAATCAATATTCCTGCCAGCCACAGGGAAAAGGTGGAAACGGCCCCAGAGAAGAGATTGGAGAAGCTGCTTGTTAGAGTAAAGGTGCTCCACGATAAAGATCATGGAAGAAATGTAAATTTTAACCCCATGTTCATACAAGCCCGAGAGATATCAAACTGGCTCCTAAGAGAGTCACACTTATCTGTGTGAATTAGGTGCTAGAAACCTTCTTGTCTTAAAACCAAACTTAAAAATCCCAAATGTTACACTGTAAGATAGAAAAATTGGTAAACTGAGGGTATTGTCTAGGCCAAAATAACCATTTTAAAAGTAAAAGCACTAGGTGGAGAAACTAAAATAAGCCACTGGTTAAAGCAAAGCAAAAAAAAAAAAAAGAAAAGACAAACCCATTGCTTGAGCTTTTGTTTCACTGGTTGTACGTGAGGAGAAATGAGCCCTGTGTTGGATTTGCACTGAAATGGGTGCATTCTGCAAAAATGATTATTGTACATATTTGGTTCCATGGACAATGTCATGTTTATTTAAGGCTCACAAAAATACACTTCAGTTGCCTGAGAATGGTGTAATTGTGGGCAGATTGCAGGATTGAATTTGAACTTGTGCCCAGCAGTCTCCAAGATGTGATGGATCATTTTCAGGAGCACATCAGGAGAGCAGAGCCCACGGAGCCAAATGGGAAGTGGCCTCATCCCACAGGCTGAAGGTGGAATCAAATCCTGCCTGGACTTGGCTGGCAAGGGCAGCTGTGGCTGCTCCCTGGAATCCCCTCAGTGAGGGTGGTGAGAGCTGGGCACTAATTCAGAGCTCCTGCTTTCCAGATGGCCTGGAACAATCCTGACTTCAAGGATCCACCTTTCCATGGAAGTGCTTGCTGCTGGCTGGCCTGTCCTTCTGCCACTCGCAAAGGGAACTCTGGGGAGTTTCCTCCCCACCCCACTTTGGGCAACTCCAGCCTGTGTTAGCTGGCTGGCAGTCACTGAAGTCAGCAATTGTGTTTATGGAGTGATTTGAAGTTGTGAATCTTTCCTTTATAGGCTGCATTTTGGTGAAGAAATCAAATGCAACTGATGAAACAGTCAAAACCATAAATTTGGCAATGAAAGACCAAGAATCCAATTTAATACTCTGCTCCCAAGAAGTGTGGTAAAGTCACACTGTTTAAGGTAGTCGAGAGGGCCAGGACACTCAGAGTGCTTCTTCAAAAACCTCAGGGGGCTCCAACCACCAGCACCTCGTTATCAAAAAGTCTCTCATACTTACCAGGAGGCTTCACACACCAGCACCTTGACATTCAAAAGTGCCTGTGTTGTCTCCCATGAGCAGCTCCACACAGCTCTCAGGGTCTGTCCATCTACACCAGCAGCTCGTCTGTAAACTCAATGGCTCAGCTGTTCTCCTTCTTTCTGCTGCTCCAGCCAGCTCCTTCCTACCCCTGTCCCAGCTGCCTGTACCTGGTACAAAGTCTTACCTTATCTGTCCCTGGTTCTTCACAGCTTGGCAGCAGACTGCAACAGGTCTGAAACTGGGACTGACTGCACCTCAACTGAGCTCCAGCTGAGCTGAGCCCCCTCCCAGCTAACTCACTATCACACCCACAGCTGGGAGGGCAAGGCTGCTCCCACTCTTGGATAATTAACACAGCTGCAACATACCAAAATCAAGACTGCCCTCAGTATTTTCATTATCTTACCACAAAGAAGAAACCTTCCATTCCCCCCCACCAGCCACTAGCTCGGGGTTTCACATTATTTTCCTCTATGTTTAGTCAGGCTTCCCCTCAAGCCCAGTATTTTCCCATAAAAGACAGACACAAAGCTGATGTGTGCTGTGAAAGGAGAGCTCTTCAGTGACATGAGGAAGGAAACCTCAGCACGTGGGGTCCTGTTCAAGCTGGGCAAAACTGCAGGGAACAGACTTGAACTTGGCCAAAAATGCTCCACACCGAGGGCAGGGAGGCTCCAAGGCCCTTGGGAGGGGACAGCAGTGACAATTTCAAGCAAGGGCTCTCAGGCTCTGCCAAACAACACTTAAACCCTTTCCCTCTTCACCGGATTGGAAGGATGTCTCAGTCACAACTGGAATCTGTTGCCAGAGATTGCCTCACTTCCCCCACAAACACCTGGCTCCTCCAGTGCTCCAGGGCTGCACTGGGGTTTGGCACACACAGAACTGGGAGAGACACTCTGTACAGAAGTTAAAGGAGGCAACAGAATTAAAATCACCACTTGCAGTAGCAAAATATTGCTTTGAAAATGCTTTTGGCATTTCCATTAGTTGGAAGTCAAGTAAATACCAGCTTCAGGCATCTTAAAAGTCTCTTCCTTGCTGCTCCCCACCTCGAGCCTTACACAACACCCAGGAATGCACTGCCTGTGTCACAAGAGGCCAGCTAGGCTGAGGAGAGACCTACAAATCCAGGAATCTGAGAAATGAAATGTGTTGTTATGAAAATATCCTAAATATTAAGAGCTCTCCAGAAAACAGCTGCAGCAAACCAGGCACGGAGAGCAGTGAGGTTTCCAGCCAGCCCAGAGAGGTTTTGTGACCATGGTGGGATTTGCATGATGTTGTAAATCGGAATGTTTTCTCTCTGAGACAAAGAAATGCTGAGCACAGGAAATCCGTGTTTTCCCATCAAAGGATGGAAAAATCCTAATAAACTGTCTGAGGAAAGCCACAGCCCCTCAAAGTGTGAGCCTTGACCAAGGTATTGATGTTTTAATCAGCAGCAGCTCCTGCAAGAGAACTGCCAGGTTCTTTCCTGACAGCACAGGAGCAAAGAGGCACCACAAGGTCATTTCCTGTGGATAAAACAAGCGTTGGGAAATGCTTTGGCTCTCTTAAGAATTCCTTACAGGTGATACCAAAATCACCAGTCACCCACCCATTCTGGAGGCCCAGCAGAGGCGTTTCCAGGAGCCGGGTGTGGCTGTTACCAGAGCAGGAACAATACCCGAGCTGACACCTCCTCTCTCGCCTTTGAGCAGGAAAGAGCCGCGAGTTTCCTCCTTGCCCCTGCCCGGGCACCGCCGGGAAGCTCCTGGGAACACCCGAACAATGAACGGGCAGCGACTGCCCTGGAACACGGAACGTGCCACACACCCCCGAGCTGCAGAGAAAGGTGACCTTGGCTCAATGCTGATGGAGTCACTGCTCTTTGACTCATTCCAGGGATAATGATAATAATAATAAATTAATAAAACCTCCTCAGCACAACAAAGGGCAGTGCTAAAGCAAACGAAACCCAAGCTGGGCCCATTCCACAGGTTCACATTTGCACCTCTGTTTCACCACACCTGGACACCACCACCAGTGAACGGGCTGAGTGGCCCCAAGAGCCTCTTCACTAATAATAATCACCTTTTTTGACCAAAGTACCAGTTTTTTTCCTGAATTCTTAACACATTCCAAGCAGTCACTGATTGCAAGGCTCTCCCCGTGTTTGGGAGGTGACAGAACAGCAGTGAGTTTCTGTTTGAGCTCCTTCCCCTCTTGTGGCAACTGACCCAGGTTGTTCCAGCCTCTCCCTCTGCCACCACTGCCAGAACAATGTTCTGCTGCCTTTCCTGGAGGCCGAGTGGATGCATCAATAAACAAGTGACATGAATTAAAAAATTCATGCCAGCATTTCATGTCCTCCATTAGGCACTTGAATTAGCAAAGTCACAGCGGGCTCAGTTTTTCGGCACAATCCTTCTGGAGATGACTTTGCAAGAGCATATGCAAATATTTCCCTCCTGCCTGAATGCATCAGAGGCGTTTCACAGGGACGGGGATGGCTCCACTCCCCTCTGCCGAGGTCACAGAGGTCCAGCACTGACCCCTCACCTGCCCAGCAGGATCCCCTCCCACTCCCACACTCCACCAGCTGCTGCAGTCTGGAGAGAGCAGGCTGAGGTGCTCACTGTTTTCTTACTGCTGTTCCTTCTCCAAAAATCAACCAAATTTACAGGAAAAAAGTGCAGAATTTTAACTCAAAAAAGAATCATTCCAATTACCTTACCTATATCTACATTCAGCCTTTATCTGCTGATTACAAAGTGTTTTTTAGCTTTGTGCTTCGAAGAAAACCGATTATTTTTACCTCCAAAGAACACACCCAACCTCCACTTTATCTTTACACCTGCCATCAGTTTTGTTCACTAATATTTATATTTCTGCTTGATAATCAGGGAAACATCCAGAGTGTTTTTTGCTTGCACTTAGCAGCGCCTGCAGCGAGAGGGAGGCTGATTCTAACAAATCATGAAGCCCAAAAGCACAGCAGGGAAGAACTTTCTGGAACAGCATCAAGCCACTCTCAAGTGTTAGTGACAAGTATCTTTTAGCAGGAACAGGCAGCTGGGGGAGTTCTGAGGGAACTGCTTGACCAGAAACACAGCGTGCCACTGGCACGGAGGGAAGGACTCCAGGACAGGGAGCAGCAGCTTTCCTGTCCTGATGGATGTGAGGCTGGAACTGCACGGTGTGACCTGACCTGGCTCGCTGTGACCTGAGCTCTGCTTACACCAATTCCAGCCTGCTGGGGCACTGCCACCTCTCGGTGCCCTCAGATGTGTGGGGAGGAAAACAGGGAGAGAGCCCAGAGGAGGAGGAGCTGCAGCCCTACCTGACCTTGTTTCACAGATGAGACTACAAAAAAAAAATCTGTCACATTAGTTAGTTGTTCTTACAGGGCTGTTACTTCCGTGTGATGTTCAGTCATTCCCAGAAAAAAGAAAAGCAAGTGTCTAACTGCAAGAAACAGCAGCTAAAAATAAGAATTTTGTGCCAAGATTGTTCCTCTTGCAAGAGCCCCCTTTGGATTTGTCCCTCACACACTGAACTGACTGCTTCCAATGTGTAATGAAGATATGTGCAACAAAAGGAAACGTGGGGTTAAGGGAGCAACATCCATGTTTTCAGATCAAATGCTAAAGGCTGAGTCTTTCTCTGAAGGTACAAAATGCAACTGCTGAATTATCTTCTGTGTTCACACTGGAGAATGTTTGGGACAGCAAATGTCATAGTGTTACCAGGAGAGTTCAATACAGAGAATGGAAACAATCCAGCTGAAATAAACACTGGGAAACGTTATTTCTTTGTTTATTTAAGCAAACATAAAACTATCCATTGCAAATCTCATCAGGTTTGTGTCACTTTTGTTTCTTAGTTTGTTTTTTTTTTACCTTTTACCAAGTCTTATCCCCCAGGTAGAATGATCACTTCTTTCTTTAAATAATGTTAGAAAGCTTCAAAATAACAGCAGAGCTTATTGGAATGGACACATGGAAACACAAGTTGAAGAACTATATATATATATATATATATATATTTCACACTAGATATATGTAAACATAATGAACCAAAAGTGGGAGAAAGCTTTAGTTTTCCTTCTGGTTTTCCAGCAGGCAAGAGGCAGAATTTTAAGGAGACCTCTAAAGCATTTAGAAATGTGCAGTTTATTGGCCCAGGCTCTAGGAAAAAGAGATTTTTTTTTCTCTTTTAGTTATTGTTGCAGTGTCCTGATTCCAACCTAGGGCACACAGGGACCCCAGCATGGCAGCAATGCTATCCCCTCCCGGAGCTGTGAGAGGTTAGTAAACACCTGTGTCCCTCGGGTGACAGATCTGGGCACCAAAAAGCTGCCACTAGAAGTGGGGAGAGCAGCCAAGGGCTGTCACTGACCCAGTGTCCTGAGGGGAAATGGAACTCTGAGGTGATCCCTTACCAATGCAACACTGAGGGTTTGTAGGCTGAAAAGGTGAAGTTCCAAACTGAACTGTGGGGTTTGGAATTGTACCACAAGTTCTTTGTGACATTATTGTCAAAGGCCATATTCAGGCCAAAAAATGGGAAGATTTAGTAAATACTGTTCACCTTTTAAAAATCCCCAGGAGCAGCTGAACGGCCTTTGTGCCTTAAACTCCCTCGTGCCAGCTCCTGGGCTGGGCCTTTCAGACACTGCAATGGCATCAGTTGGAGCAGTCCATGCAAATCCTCCCCAGGCACTCCCAGCACTGCCCCAGGGTCCCTGCGAAGCCAAGAGAATCCGTACAAACCTCAGCCCCGCCCAGGGAAGCTTTACAAGGGCTTTGTTCTGCACTCGGAGCTCACTCCCAGCCCAGCACAGACACTGACGTGCTGCTGATGCTCAATGGAAACAGCTGGGGATGGATGAGGAACGGTCAGATGAGAGATACCAAAATGTCAGACAGCCTACCGACTGTTGTTGCCATGAGATCCAACAGTCAACATCAGTCTGATAAGCTATCCGACAGGATGGTACAGCCATGGCATGGCACACGCTGCAACACAACGGGCTCCACAGAGCACACAGCCTCCAGCCCCGCCTAACCCGGGGCTAGGAGCAGCCTAAGCTAAGCTAAGCTCAGCCACCTCCTGAGAAGGCCAATTAGAAAGGCAAATGAATTCTTGGTGCTTACCCCCCCCTAGGATAAAAATAAAAGAACAACGGTTCACAAGTGATTAGGGCAATGCAGGTACAGCAGCAGTGGGGATTGAGCACTGAGAGGGAAAAGAGCCATTTTAAAATCAGTTCTGTACATCTGAACTGGCACACGCTGGTTGTAACAAATCTGACTTTAAAAGCCTGAGGTTAAAGGTTCTCTCAAGCTCTCTGCACCATTACTGGGTAGACACAAAATCTGCTTTCAGCTGGAATCTGAACTCTTCCCCCTCTCTTCTCCTCCACTGCCCACAGTTCAACACCTGAGCAGAATTTAGGACAACCAATCTTGTTCTCTATTTAACAGTGACTGTGCTTCAAGCAAGGCACAGCCTTCCTCCTCCCTTTGCTAAGCAAGAAGAAAAAAGAACAACAAAAAAAAGAACAAACCAAAAAAAGAACAAAGGGTTTGAGCACCATCAGTGCAGGAAGGATGAGCAAGCAGGCACAGAGCATCCAAAAGTGAGAGAGAAAAAGAAACACCTTAAAAAGACTGACACAAGAAATTCTGGAATGATCACAAGATGACTTTATAAAGTTTTTATCTTAACTTCATTCTAAATATACAGAATAAAAAATGTTGGCTTCAGCATTTTGACATCAACCATCTCTGCTAACATCATGAAGTTGGAGAGGGTGGCTTTTCCAGCGTGCAATGCAATGGGACACTGGGAATTCAGACGGAACAGCCTTACCATGAGGGACATGCAACAGTTGGTACCCGACCTGGACTCAAGTATTTACATTTTCATGGTCTTGGAACTTATGGAAAAAGCAAACCAGCCACCCTTCAAAAGAAAACGTTACCCTCAGGTCAGTCTGAGCTTAAATCAGGAGATGTTTGGAAGTAAATCAGAGTTTTGGAAGTAATTTGTATAGATAACATTTGTGTTAAACTCCATTTAACATCCCATTGTCCACCCTGTAAAACACAACCCAGACTCGTGAAGCATTTACACCTTACCGTAACATTTATCAGTTTGTCAATGAAACTGTGGCTCCAATATCCAAATTACTTTCAAAATCAAACAAAAAATACTTGTTAAGAGTTGAAAATTGATGTTAAAAACTTTTCCCCCCTTTTGAACAATGCTGTCTTTTAAACATATGAAAACGTGTCATTTCTCGTGTCTGCCAAAACCCATCCTGAGGGGTTTTGCCCCATTTTTTCCAAGCTCATTTGGTTTTTTCTTCCGAGTACATCTTCTGTTGCAGTCGCTTGGCATAGCTCTGGGCCATGGAGTTGATTATAGATAAGATAAAATAACAAACCATGACAATCACCAACTTTTCAAATATCCAGGATAGCCAGTTTTCCCCCTGAAGAGAAAAAACAGAAGGAGGAGGAGAATGAAGATTCGTGGACAGGACAACGGAGAGCTGTGGGTGAAAGGGGAACGCCTGACCGTGTCTTTATTCTGCAATAATCAAGTGAAAAGCAGGAACCAAGCGCGAGCTGACAGGATTCCTGCAGGTCCCTCTGCAAAGCCGACTTTAGTGCCTTGAGAGACAATGCAGGAGGGGCTGCCAAATCCACTGGGCAGATGACGAATCCCAGATCATTCCCAGAGCGCTCCCAAAGTGATTTATTATTCCCAGTATTGTTTGGGCTTTGGTAACAATGCGTGGAGTTCAGAATCGGCAGCCCCTGCCTGTCACTCCCTGTCCCGTTCCTCGAGAAGGCGGCAATCAGGTCCTTGGTTAACAATGGGGTTTTTCCCTAAATTGCCTTTTTGGGGTTATCTCCCCATTAGGATCCCACTCTTTGGTGTCCCTGAAGTTCTGCACCAGGGCCACTCGCAGCGTTTTTCTCGGGAATTCTCAAGTGGTGCTTTTTGTCAAAGGAGGGCAGCAACGCTCTGCTCAGAAATCCCTGCCCAGAAATCACTGCACATTTCCCGACTCCAGCCTGAGCCTCCCCGGCTCTTTTGTGGTAAGAAATGGGCAAAGGGACATTTCCAACAGCTACAAGTACTGCACGTGAAATGTGAGTTGGATTCATGGCTGTTATCTCAAAATGCCTCAGCAGCCTTAAGAATTTCATGTTAAAGCTGCTCTGTCCCACTGAAAATACAGGGTAAGTTTTTAAAAATACTTTAAAAAAATTTTAAATACTTCTTTTCTGTATCAAAGGACACTTCTGCCCCCTGTACCTGCTCCAAACACTGTAATTTCTTTTCCTTTCAAAGACTAAAGGCTTGGGGATTTCATTTCTCTTACTGTCCACTGAGCCACAGATCCCACTGGCTTCTGAAGCACCGGTGCTGCCCAGTTTGTTACTATTTCACATGGAAAGGCAAATTTTTTCTCCTTAAATTTAACTTTCCAAAGAGGCAGCTAATGCAGAGGCAAGACAAGCCACCGGTTTTGATTTATATTTTCATTTATTCTCTAAAGGATTTAAATCCAGTAGCACACAATTAATATTTCGAATTCCCAGGTTGCTTTTAAAATAAGATTTTTATCTGTTCCCTGGGTCAGTGCAGATCTTTGAAGAACAGAACGGGGAGTTATGTTTGTAAAAACGACAAGTCTAAGACAGGCAGGGAACAGAAAAGTGAGCCGGGGAGGGAGGGAGGCAAAGAGGGTCTTACCTGTGGCACAGCACTGTCGGATTTGTGGTGAAGTTTTATCCTCTGAGCTTCCAAATATTCTTGAAATGGCTTCTGAAGAGAAGGACCTATACTCGGAATAGCACTGATGGAGGTTCGTCCCAGAGAACAAGACAAAATAAGGGAGGGGGAAAAAAAAAAAAAGGGCATTTTTTTTTTAAACTTACCACTTTACCTAATCAGAACAAAGTTCAGGCTGAGCCACAGCTCAGCAGGGAACTCGAAGCTACTCGAGAGAACAGAAACGCATGAAATAAACCACATTTCATCTTTTGATCTGGTACTTCGGGAGGGATGCATGTCCCGAGATCCTCAAAAAGTGCTTCAAAAGAAAAATCTTTCTGAGCTGGGCAGAGAGGAGGGAGCCGGAGCATTTCCTGGGAGGCAGCAGCGCTGAGAACCCAATGAATGACTTCGGAGAAGTCCCACATTTATCAGCGGCAGTTCCTGTAAGAACTGGTTTGAACCGATTAATGAGGAAATGACTGGGGCTTGTGTCATCCCTCGGTTAAAAAAGAAACTGCTCGGCCCAAGCCTCGCCCCCTCTCCCGCCCGGAGCCGGCCCCTCTGCCCGGCCAAGTCCTTTTTAGGACAATCCGTGCGTCATCCCTGCCCGAAAAGAATGCGGGAGCGATCCTGGGGCGCCTCCCCCGAGCCGGGATTAACAAAGGAACAAAGGAGCGGCCCCGAGCCCGCCCCGGCCCCGGCCCCGGCCCGGGCCGGCTCTGCGGGCCCTCACAGAGCCCGGCCAACACCGTCCCAAAGCCGGCAACGTCCCGCCTTGGCAACGGCAGCTTCTCCTGAAATCCCGCTTAGCAGGAGACCCAAACCCCTGGCAGAATGGTCACAACCCCTCAGAACCTCCCCAAATTCAAACAGAAATTCTAAATGACCAGCAGCAGCCCCACGGCCTGCGCTGTGAGGGGAGAACGTTCCCAAAGCTGGATCAACCCCGTCCTAACTCCAGCCACGGGACAGTTCTCATTACTGACCACGTCAATTGCAAAGAGAAAGGAGATTCTTGGTTAATTTTAAAGAAATCACTGTGTACTTCTACATTATAAACCTCCCCAAATTCAAATAGAAATTCTAAATGACCAGCAGCAGCCCCACGGCCTGCGCTGTGAGGGGAGAACGTTCCCAAAGCTGGATCAACCCCGTCCTAACTCCAGCCACGGAAAGGTCTCATTACTGACCACGTCAATTGCAAAGAGAAAGGAGATTCTTGGTTAATTTTAAAGAAATCCCTGTGGTCTTCTACATGAAAAAACTCACCTAAATGTTGATTATTTGATTTTATTAAATCCACTCCTGCTGCTGCTCCAGGGAGGGTTTAGTAAAACCCTTCGGAGCCAAGCTAGGTGTACACCCAGGGAGTTGTACAATTGTCCATCTCCCTCCCAGTGGCCCGAACCATTCCCCTCAGCCTCCTGATCTGACACCATATTCCCTTTGCCAGGCCAAAGCCCAATTAAAAAATAGCAGCTTTCTAATTTTAGGAATTTTTGAAAAGCACAAAACAAAGTGTCTCATTCTCCTCCAGTAAATCTATTTATTTCCTTCATGGCCGGGGGCAAAGGACGTTTTTTGAACCCATTTCCCAGCAAAAGGTCGCTTCCTCCATGATTCACCACCGGGTGAGGAAATTCTGTGCCCGGACTGGTAAAAATTCTGGGAAAAAAAAAAACAACCTGTGGAGCCCAAAGCACGTCCCTTCTCCATTTGACACAAGATGTGTCAATGTCCCCAAGGATTCCTGGTGTTCCAGAGGTGTCTCAGCACTGACGATTCCTGGGAAAAGCTCTCCCAGGGACCGTGGGACGAGTCACGCTCCGAACACGAGGGACATTTTGAGGTTTCTTTTCTTCCTCAAACGATTCTTGGGAGCCCTGAAGAGCGACTGCAAGGTAATGGTTTACTTTTGAACTTCTGCACGATTATGAAATGAGGAATATTTAAATGATGAGGGATCAATGATTAACAGGGTGGTGGTCGAATGACTCCGTTCCTCACCGAAAACTGAACCCGCTCAGTCTCCAAATTGAATTAAACACAGAACAAAGACATGAAACCCAAGTTCAGAGGCTTGAGGAGCTCCTGGTGCATCAAAACAATATTTCAAATTTTTTCTCGCTAAATGATTCACTTTTGATTTCCGTTTCTGGGCACGACTATTAGTTAAGTGCACAAAATTAATTCTTTCAAAGCAATTTGGGAGAACTGCAAGATCCTAAATGCAAGGACCTCAGATCCTAATTTTTGTACATTTGTAAAGACTTTAATTCTGAAAAAAAGTGCACAGATTTAAATAGGGAGTAAAAAAAGCAGAGGAAAACCTAGAAAATCAGGAATCCACATGAAATTCTAGAAATCCCCTCTCGGCAGCACAGTATTAGTTACTGGTGCTTTTCTGGACAAAATTAAACCATTTAATCACCCAGCTATGTGCCACCTGATATGCAAAGGCATAATCTTAAATCTAAAATTCTTTTAAATCATTTAATGTAATTAGAGTTAAGTGAGCTGTGTGTCCCTGCAAACCTCCGAGATCCCCGGGTGCTGATCCCAGGAGGAGGGAGGGAACTGGGGATGAATTTTGTGGGATCCTGGTGGGAACAGGCAGGGCTGGCAGAGGGGCCAAATCTGCATCACAATTCCTGCACTCAGCACCTCCAAAAAACCGCAAATTTCACGGACTGGAGAAGGAAGATGCTGGAAGATAACCCCGGAATTATCCAAACCCAATTCCCTGCCCCTTCCTTCGGGATTCAAACCCATTGTCTTTCAAATCGAGAATATGGAAAGGGAAATTCTGATTCAGAAGTTGTTTTAGAAACTCTTAATGTTAAGTATTAAATTTTCGTTTGGATTCATTCTGATTCTCTGCTGAATTTTAATGTTTCACAGGGAACTGAAATGGAGAAGAAGCTCCTCAAGATTGCAGTAGCCTTTGGTAATCCTAAATTCACTAAAATCATAACATTTCATGCAAAACCATGATTTCCATTCTAATACTACAACAGAAACACCCATTTAAAATTTAGATTCACTGAAAAAACACTCTTGGTGCCTGTTTTGAGAACAATTACCTGGTATTTGTAATTAAACAGATGCACTTTTTTTTTTTTTAAACTCAGAGCTACAATTTCTAGCCAAAAGACAAATTCTAAAGCTCTTTTTTCCAATAAATAAAACTCCCCATCTGTTAGAAGCTCCACATGACAGAGTTGCAGCAAAGTTGCTCGAGGATTATTTTAAAAATTCCACCAAGAACCTGCAGAGCCTGACTCCAAAAACTTCCAGTCCAGTTACAGCAAATCTGAGTTTAAATTTAGTAATTTGCTTTCCCGAGAACAACTGTCAACAGCTGTAGCTCAAATGCCTTTCACTGGTCATTAAATGATTTTTGGGAAACTTTAAATCTTTTTAACAAATCTTTGGAAGTACAGAAAGACTTTTCTCAACGGCACCAGGATGAAGCACCAAACCCAGAGGAGAAAAATTTGTATTTTCCTTGGGCCAGTTTACAAAAAGTAGGAAGCAGTTTGATATTCCAGTCATCTGTATTTTTACTAATATTAAATATACGTCTTTTTAACTATTTAATCATGATATTTGCACTTCTGAAAGGCGTAATTTTCATCTTACAAAGTTTTTAGGAGCATGGGTTGCTCCTGAGTGTCTGAAATCTCTCAGCCTGTGCTTTGAGAGGTTGGGAACACTGAGGGAATTCATTCCAGCTCTGCTAAATCATTAAGTGCAGGTCTCTAGCAAATGCTGTCCCTCAGTGTCATTGCACCAACATCTCACAAAAAATCTGTCACACCATAAGTTAGGATATAAAATTCCCATTTTACCAAAGCACCTGTGGGTATTCGTTCATTTTTTCAGAGAGAAATGTTAGAGGTCACAAGTGTTTTCCAAAAAAAAAAACCAAAAGAAGTTGCCACTGTAGACTCAAATTTTGGGAACTAAACCATGGGATTTTTTCAAGAATGAAAATTTGAAAGTTTAAGTAAGTTTTCAATTTATTAGAGGCCTTGAACACCAAGTGCTGCTGAAGCAGGTGATCAATAACCCTGAGCTGTTCTTAAACTGATCCTGATGGGATTAAAAATGCAAATGAGGACCTCAGTGCAGCCAGCCCTGAGTCTGAGCCCTCTGAACAACTGGGATCCATCCCCAGTGGGATGCTCAGGAAACTGGGAGCACTGGGGGGGGTCACAGACATGGGCATTTATTTAATTTAATTTAATTTATTTTATTTTATTTATCACGGAAATCCTAACCTGGAGGGAAAGCAGAGCCCCGTGGGGGAACAGAAGGTGCAAACAGGGCTGGACACACCTGGGGAAGGTGATGCAATATTGAGTCATGGCCCCACTTTATGGATAATCCCTCCAATATCCACAGCCCTCAGCCTGGAAAATCCCTTTCCCTCAGACCCCACACACCCAGGGCAAACACCAGCAGGTTTTGCCCAGATTTGGCTTTTTGGGCTGAAACAGCCAGAGAAAAACATCCTTAGGGAAACGGCAGCAGGATTCCAAATGAAGACAACAGGGAAGAGCTTTGACACAGGGGCAGCAAATCCCTGTGGGGTTGTCACTGCCCAAGGCCAGGGATTATCTCCGGCTGCAGAAAAGGGAGGGAAGTGGCACTGAAGGATCCCACAAAGAAAGGGAATGTGCTGGGATGGGCTCCTCCCTGCCCGGATCTTCAGCTCTTTTCAAATCATTTCCTTCAATTGGACTCCTGACAGCCAGGCCAGAGGGGGAAGGCAAAGGCTTTCACCTTCCCAACTTTTATGGAAAACATCATTAAACAATCCCACCAACACCAATTGTATGAGATCCCCATTTCTCCATTTCCTTGTTAGAAGACAAGAAAAATCCATCCTGCAGCTCCAAAGCAATAAAACATTTAGGAACAGGCACCGAATTTGGGTATTTTAGTATTAAGGGTATTTTAGCCACCCCTCCCTGAGAAGTTTCACTCCAGCACGGTGGTATTGACTTCATTGGAAGTCAGGTATTTTAAAAACCATTGAAAAATAGATTCCAGTGGAAATATTTTTATGCCACTGGTCAATTAGCAAAGCTGATTCATTTGCATAACGTGTCCCTTGTCTCAACAGGGCACCTTCCTTCCTGTGAGCCCTCCGAGCCTGCAATGGTTAATTTTTTTCCAGACAGTGATCTAAACTGGCTCAACGGTTAGTATTTTAATGAGCTGTCATTTCCTGTGCTGATAAAGATTCTCACAGTATTTAAACCATCCATTTCCCCGAGGCTCCACCACCAGCAGGACCCTGCAGTGACTCAGAGGGGCTCAGCCTGAGCCTGACTCAGCCCTGGGAGCTGGGGCTGCCCAAAACCTGGGTTAGGCTTAGGGAAACCTGGGTTAGGCTTAGGGAAACCTGGGGCTGGGGCTGCCCAAAACCTGGGTTAGGCTTAGGGAAACCTGGGGCTGGGGCTGCCCAAAACCTGGGTTAGGCTTAGGGAAACCTGGGGCCACCCAAATTTTGGATTAGATTTAGGGAAACCTGGGGCCACCCAAAACTTGGATTAGGTTTAAGGAAACCTGCATCTTGGGGCTTCCCAAACCTGGATTAGATTTAGGGAAACCTGGGGCTGCTCAAAACCTGAATTCTGGGAGCTGAGACATCCCAAAACCTCAATCCTGGGGCTTCCCAAAGCTGGACCCAGGTCCCTTTCCAGCCAAACCTGGGCTCCCCAGCCATGAGGAGCAACCAGAGCCCCCAGCTCCCACCACCACCCCTGGCCTCAGCACAGCTCTGGAGCTGAGCTGTTTCCTGAGCCCGGAGCTCTGAAGTTGTAGAAAATAAATCTGGTTTATTGTCAGGATCAACGGGAAGGTTTTGGGGTGAAAAGGCTCCTTGGCAGCTTCATTTGCTTTATGAGATGAGGAAAGGAAAGGTCTTGGTGGAGGTTACAAAGCTGAAATGGGCCCAGGTTTGACGTGGTTTCCACCTGAGCCACGCTCCAGTGGCCAGGCAGCCCAGGAGGCTCCAGGGCTTTCTTCCTTGGGACATTCTGTTATGTTCAATCAGTGCTTTCAAAATTAGGAATTGCAACATCTCTGACCTGCCCGTCCTTAGCTCTGCTCACTGCTGCTCTTTGGAACAAAACTTCTGCTTGCTTTTTAAAGATTCTTTTTTTTTTAAACTCAGTTTAGGGAAAAAGCCCTTGCTTATTCAGAGTTAAATCCTTCAAGCCTTTTGCAAATAAACTCTTCTAATTCTGTTGTGATCCACTGGAAGGCTTTCAACACCAAAGCTCCTCAAATTTCAGCCACATCTGTGTCCCTTTCAGGACACTAAAGCCATTTTTGTGTGGAGCTGCTCTGTTGTGCTCAGGACACATCCCCCAGGTTTCTGATGTACCTGGGGCAGGAAAGTTGTTGAGTTTTAAACCTACAATGGCAGGGGAATTGGTTTAACCTTCCAAAATTTCTCCCAGGAGGTTGTGGAGCCAGTCTCTTCCCACCCCAGGATGAGATTTCTGCTTGTCCTTTCACCACTTCTTGCCCTGTGTTCTAAAGAAATAACTTCAACCTGTATTGTAAATTATTTTTGACTAAAAAAAACCCTGACAATCTTTAAGCAAACTTTCCAGTTCCCTCAGTCACCATGATCTCATTTGTGCTTTTTTGGTGAAAGGAACACCACGCTCCCTTTACCAGCATCAACGGAGATTAAGTTGTAAGCAAAGAATTATGGCACAAGAAATAGCATCAAACTGGTTTGTCCAGGCAACACTTCCAGCACCTGTGACCAAAAAACTGCTTTTCTTTCAGCTGTGCAACCACTCACACTGCCCTGCAGAGCTGGGAAGGGTGCAAAGCTGTTCCACAAAAACCACTGGGTTGAGGACACCTCAGGAGCACGGAGATTTTTGGGTGGATTTTGCAGAGTTTGTTGGATTCTCAGAGGTAACAACCACGAGAAGGGACTTGAAAATCCAAGTGGCAAAATCTCACTGGCTTCTGTTTTAGCTCCACATCAGCTTATTCACTCAGTAATTAACTGACTAGATGAGGCTTTTAGAAGTAACAAGGCATCAGAGAGGCTGTGGCTGCCCCAGCCCTGATGTCCCAGGCCAGGCTGGCCAGGGCCTGGAGCACTGGAAGGTGTGGGATGGGACTGGATGAGCTTTAGGATCCCTCCCAACCCAAACCATTCTGGGATTCTGATTTACAGCTGGGAATTCACAGCTTTTGCTGCAGGATCCACCCCTGGGCCTGAGCACCTCTTGCAGGAACAATCCCAGACACTCCAGCCCAGCTCATCATTAACCACAGCCAGAGGGAATCTGTGCAGGCTGGGATTTCTCCTAAAAAAAACCAGATTTTTTTTCTTCTTTCTAACCATTTCCCACCAGAATGGATGGCTACAATTTAGTGCATGCTGTGTGCTTCGAGAACTACTTCTTCAGTGGTTTTCTGGGAGTTCTTAATCCACATTTAAAACTGCCACTTCCCAGAAAACATCATCCTGCTCTGAAGCACAATGTCACTTCACAAACAGCCCTGCAGCTGTAGGTAAAAAACAGGAAAGGAAAGAGTGAAGAGCCCCAAAACCCCACAACACACACAAGAATTAAATACTTGAATAAAATCAGCAATGAACTCGAATAAAATCAGGAATGAACTCTTGTTGAAGTGACAGAACACAGAACTCCAGAGCATCTTCCCTCACCAAAGCTCAGGGAGGTGACACAGCCTGGGGAGAGCAGGATCCTCTCCCAGCACGGAGGCACCAACAAACCAGCTCAGAGCAGGAGCTGCTGGAGCAGGTTGGTCATTCCCAGCCCCAGAGACTCCCAGCACCTCTGGAAATCCTCCTCAGCTGGGATTTCCACCTCACACCAACCCCACTTCTCAAACCAGCTTATCTCCCTCGTTCCCAACAAGGTTTGTTGCCACCACTCACTCTCTGTCCTGTTTTTGTTCTCCAGCTCCCACCAAAAAAATTCTACAAAAATTTAAAGTTTTCTGTAAACAGCTCCTTAATTTTCTGCCATGTTTTCTTTTCCGTTTCCTTTTTTATTTCATGAATAGAAAAAGTATTTTAGGATCTGTTTGTAATGGAGACCTAGACAAAACTGTAAAATCAAATTAAATGCTATTAAGGCAGCCTGGTTATGGCAGGCTCAGGGGGGGACCCAGCAGCATCCAGTGACAATAAAGAACAAGGTCTGCACATGAATCAGTTTTGCTTCTTGACTAAAAAATCACCAAACTGTCAAGAAAATCTCCCTGTCTTATAAAATCAGATATTCTCAGACTTTATCTCACAACTTGATCTTCTGCCTAAGTTCCATTTATCCTGGGTATCAGTATGTTCATTATTTTCAGCTATTGTGCTCAGATATTTCCTATTGTTTAAGAGCAACAGCCCAGACAAAGAAAGTCTAAAAGGCATTGTGGTGGATAGAATTTGATTCAAATAAAGTTACTGACCATTAAACAGAGCTCTGTTTTAATTCAATAATAGGGCTTTTAGAGCAAGGTATTGTTTAACATGTTTGAGGCTCCCCTCTAACAGAAATTGATGAGGTAATGCTGGAGACAGCTTGAGAAAAGTCAAGGGTACCAGGACATTCCAAAAATCTCACTGTCTCCCAGGAACATTTTTTAACTCTGACATCAACCCTCCAATAAAACCCAAATCCAGCAGAGCTCCTGTGAATGCATTCGAAGTAATTCAATGCAAAATTATCTCCAAGACAGATGAAGTAGGAAAAATCTACTGGGTTTGGCTCAAAGCATCCACAGGAGAGTAAATCCTTGGAAATGTACCTGAGCTAGGGGCAGATCAAACTGTCTGGAGTGATTGATGCTGAGAAGAACTCAGGATGCTTAAAAGAAACCACATTTCTCTCTCTCCCTCCCTTTTTTAAAATAATGTTCACAGCAACAAATTAATTTTGAGTTTTGGTACAGAGCAGATGCTTGAGCAGAAGATCAGAAATAACAAAGCCAGGATTTGTTTCATCTGTGAAGGGCTCTGCAAGGTTCTTCTGACACTCCTTTTCTTTGTACAGCATCACTGCTACGAGTTTTGTTTTAAAAGGAATTATTTCCAGACATTCCTCCCCTGAAACTTTTCTTGAGGAGCGTGGCTTTTATGTGAAAATAGTTATTGCACTTTGGGCAGCCAAATATCCATTTACCCCAGAGAAGAAACCTTGGAAAAGCAGGAATGCCTTAAAATTTATTTTATGGATTTGTATTAGGTTGGATATTAATTTTAATTTAAAAAAAACCAAACCAAACCTTCTCAAAATCAGGACACTTATCCATTTATACCAAATTCAACAGAATGGAGATCAAGCTCCACACACCAAATTTCTCATTCTAATGTTTTATGAGTGATTTGATGTTGGAACTGTATAAGGTACTTCCAGTTAAGGAGGATGTTTATTGTCAAGCTGGAACAATGCATCAAATCTCAGGTTTTTCACACGGAATCACAGAATTCTATGATTTTTTCTATAAATATAATTTTCTATAAACGTTCCCTTTCTTTGCCACGGGATCCCACTACACCACTGCAGAAAACCCAGGGCAAACATCCCATCTGCAGCTATAAATGCAGGGATCTGTGAGTGCAAGAGCTGAATCTTGTTTTGGGGTGAAGGTTCAGTGCTGATCCCACAGCCCTGAGCCTCAGGGCCAGCAAAATCCTCCCAGGACTGGGGGAAGGAGCTGCAAGCGAGACCTAAACCCTGTGTGGGGCAAAGCCTGGAACAAAGCACAACCTCAGCACATCTGAGCTGCCTCCTCCAGTATTTTTCCACTTAATGGGTGCAGGTATTAATTACTGAGCTGGGGAATTACTCACCCGATGAGGGCCACCATCTGCTCCACGATGTGTTTGCTGAAGGTGATGATAACGAAGAGTTTCTGTGGCAAGGAAAAGAGCAGTCACAGAAAGCCCGGAGCCAGGGCAGGCACAGACAACGGGGGACACTCTGTGCTCCTTCCCCAGCAGCTCCTACCCAGCTTTCCCTCCTCTCCTCTTTATTTTTCAACATTCTCCTCAGAAAAGAGGCAGGAGAGAAAGAAAAGCTGTTCACTTTCTGCCTCTGTTTTCTCACCGAGTTTCTTGCAGTGTTTTTGCAGCCTGGTGCTGCCCATTCTCATCCTCCCCAAACTCCCATTCCCACAAGCTCAAGGTCACTTTACTCTGTCAACAATGTTTGAGTGGAAAAACAGCCAGAGAAATCCACAGCCCCTCACACAAACAGCCCTTCAGATCACAGAGGGGAAAAAGAACGTGTTTTAGTCCCTTGATTCAGGCAGAAACAACAAAAAAATACTCAGTGAAGGCCAAGGAAAGAGCCTTTGGGCACCTGTGAGGCTGTGATAAAACAGAATAATCACAGTCCCCAATAATCACAGTCCTAAACCTAATCCAAAATCTCTTCATAGAAAACAACTTATCAGAGTAATATTAAATATGAAAATCGAACCTAGCAAGTTTTACCCCTAAATAAAAATTAAACCTGTACCCATGAAGCTATAATTCCAAATATAATATTTAATCATATTAAAAACTATCAAACATATTAAAAGACGAACTTCAAATACAATTTCAACCTTACAAGGAAAAAGTCCATGATTTATCTGATATAATTTTACAAAACAGAATAACTTAAATGCCTACTAACTGCAAAATCATTAACACTGGTTGTTGTTCTTATTCAAATCAGAATGAAAAATTCAATTTAATTGAGGAGTCTCGGGATGGCCACTGCACCAGTCACTCACTTCCTGTCTGAACATTGCATTAAAAGCCTTTTCCATGACTCTCACATTTCCTAAATTCCAGGTCCAGCCAGATCACTCCAAAAAATCACGGCTGTTGCACAAGGGTGTGCTTGAAAAAGAGAATTCTACAAGCTGAGCCCATTACAAAATCAGATGATTTACCAACTGCACAAGGCACTGGGAAATGTTTTTTCACTTACATGGGATCTGAGTGTGGAGCACTATAAATTACACAGCAAACACTGTGGTAGCTGAAGGAGGCAATTAAAATAATACAAGGGATATTGATCTCATATTATTTCACTTTTTTGTGCTGCCAGAACACATTTTAGCAGCACACAGATTTAAAAGCAGAAGAAAATTCTGATAATACAAAAATAAGTGTGGAGAAAAAGCTGCTCTATCCCAAGAAATGGAAGAATTTCCAAATCTATTTATTGTTTTCTGTTTAAGCACTGGGCAAAATAAAATAATCATTTCAAATACGATGGGAAGAAAAAAAGCTGGTGTTTAGGGCAAAATAAAGATTTTAAAGCAGCTTGATGAGGCTGTAACATGAATTATTTTGTACTAAAAGCCTCTGCTATTTTGATGGGAGTCACAGCAGAGATTTCCAAACAACAGAGGCACAGGCACTGCAAAAACCCAAACTCAGCTGAAAACATCCCAAACACAGCGACGTAGTTCATGCTCCAGCCCTGACCACACCAGAAAATCCTCCAGGGAATCAAAACTTCATCTCTCCTTGGACCAGGGTGACGCAGTTACGAGCAAAACTCAACATTTTGTGAAAACAACTGGATTGTCAAACTCAGCACATCTGGCACGGCCCCGAGTGAGCAGGAAAAACGGGGCCCACCAAAGCCAGGCCCTTTCCAAACAACCTGGGCCACCAAAAGTCGCTGCCCCAGCCCCAAAACTGCGGCAAATCCGCCCAAACCGGGCTGGCCCAGCCCCGCAGGGCTCACTGGGCTTTTCTAACTGAGCTAAAAAGGGCATTTCAAAGTGCAAATGAGTGTTTGTTACCCAAAAAGGCCAGTTCACTGCAGTGGCAGTCTGGTAAAGGCCATAGGTAAATACCTTGGCTAACCACCAATTTCCTGAGCGGGTCAGCAGCTATAAATTACTCACTTGCCTCAGTTTGGAGGAGCCCAGCAGCTCCTTTATTGTAAATCCCTTGCACCAAATTAATTTCCATTACTTCAGGTCGGGCAAGGAGACTCCAGGATTCATTCCCAGGTAAAACAGTGGAACAGGCAGGGAAAGAACCAAAGGTTTCACCCCCTCCAGCCCCGAGGAGGGGCAGCCTTTACCTGGATGTGCATTTTAATCACGGCTTTGCCAATCAAGGTTGCACCAAAGAAGGTCCAGAAGGGAACCAGAAAGTGGCCACAAGTTATCCCAGCCAGGTCAAACAGGGGGTTTGGGATCTGTGGAGTGCAAGGGAAAGAGGTTCATGAATTGCAGCACACATTGGATGGACAGGAACACGACAGACTCCGAAATTTTCTAAAATGAACAGTTTCCCCTTCTCCAATTTGATCCAAAACTCTTGTGTCTTGATAATTACAAAAACGTTGATGTCGCACCACATAACTTAAGTCTCTGGGATTCAGCTAGACAATGTCCCAGACAATTCCATTCTCATGGTCCCTCTTTACCCCTGGATCCTGAAAAAAGCTAATGAAAAGTTTTCCATGTGAAATGCACAGAAACCACAGCAAAGCCATTTTGAGTGATTTATCAAATTTTCTCTCTGACAAGCACATCACTCTTGGAAGCCAGAGTTCCAACTGATCCCCAGTGATTTCCAGCTGAGAAACTACACTAAAAACTGGCATTTATAGTCATATGTATCCAGTTTAAAAGCACTGATTAGATTTTATTAAGCATATGCATTTCATTTAAAATTAAAAGAATTTTTTATTATTATTAAACTGCTGGCCTGACTGTTGGTATTGTGATACTATCCGTAAAATATTTTTGAAATGAAACCAAGAAAGTCTCTGAATCCCAACCTTTCCCTCCCAGCCTGGAGCACTGGGGCAGTGTCTGAGCAGGGTCACTGCCAGGAGCAGTGTGGCACCGGGGTGACAAACTGCAGCACTGCTGGTGTTTTGTGACTTAAAGAAAGAAATGAAGAGTGCAGATTGGGAAGGAATAAAGGACACTCTGCCACCGAGGCTGCAGTCTGGGAGAAAGGCTTGGACTGGACTGTTGGAGAGCAGCAATTCAGATTTATGAGCAGCCACAAGAGCACCTGCAGAGGAAGAAATCTGAACTGGGCTCTAACCAGGGCCAGGAAGGGTCCCTGAGCAGGCTCCACCTCAGCTCCCTCCCCAGCTGGCACAGCTGCTCTGGGCACAGGAGCTGGTCAATGATTGACTCCACAGCCTTCTCTCCTGGGAGCCAAGGCTGCTCCAGCCCTCCAGGGTGTTCTTGGCTGCTTGCTCCGAGGGTTTCTGGTCGGTTCACAGAACGCTTTAACCCCTGCAGCGAGTTTGGGGCAGGGGTGCTGTGGGTGCCTCTGAGCACACCACGGGCAGAAGTCACTCAGCACGTCCCCAGGAGGGTGTCTGAGCAGCCAGAGAGGTTTTCTCTGTGCTTGTTACTGAAAGTTGCCCAAAAAAAGCCCACAAAGACAAGAGGGCAAATTCTCACAAGTCACAGTGAGGAACTTCGGGGCTGATCCTTGCTTTGTTCTTTCCTCAGAGCTGCCTTTATATAGAAATAAACTCCAGACAATCCTGACTTCCTTATTGCCACTGCACAACATGACAGTCAGTTGACTTCACTGGATAAACTTGCAGAATTTTAATTTCCATTTGATGGTGTTTTTACGCAGCATTTAAAAGTCACCACTTGAGAGACAAGGACCCACAGCTGGGACAGTCCTTACCACTTCACCAGCAAGTTCTCCACTCATAAAAAAACACATCAAATAAAACTCTGCCTAAAATGCAGAAGGAAGCTCACAATTACGAGGGAGGCAAGCAGAGGAGACACCTGGTAGAGCACAGAGAAGCAGAGAGAAGCCCTGAGTCAAAGCCCCTGGGCTCGTGGGGGCACAAGCAAATGCAAGGAGCTTGGGGGCTGCTTTCCTTCCCCTTCCTCACCAGAGGTGCCACACAAAGGGACAGCTCTGCATTCCTGCTTTTCCAACGCCTCTGGAACCTTCCACCTCTCCCTTTCTCCTGCAGCTGTTGTGTGAGCACATTTACACAGCCCCAGGTGTGCCCTGGTGGATCCTCATCCCTCCCCCAGCCCAGCTGCAGCTCAGGGCCCGAGCAAGGCAGCAAAAGTGGGGGAGAAGTTAAGCAAATGTTTAAATATTACTAAGCAGGAACTCCGGGGTGTTTACAGCCACCTCTCGTGTTTACCAACTCCTTCCTCCTGCTCTCCATTCCCCCACCTTGCCCAGTCACTCATCCCTGCCACCTCCAAGCCGTGGTGGTGCCAGAGCCAGGGAAGAGCTGGGCCAGGGATGTGTCCCAGGACTGAGGCAGAGCAGGGAGCAGCTCCTGAGAGCTCCCTGCCTGGGAGGATTTAAGGAGCAGCTTGCAGGCTACGACTCCACTCTAAACATTTCTAAGGATTAGCGAGCAGGAGCTTTCTGTCAGCAACTCTAATCAGATTAATTCTAACACAGGTTACCCACACTTGAGCAAGCAGTTGGCTGTGTCATCTTTACAGTTTAGGAAACCAAGGGATGCTGGACAAGTGTGGAGTGAAAGCCTCAGCAGTGGGGTGATGTTGTGGTTATGCCAGAAAAATGGGATTGGGGGGGGTTCCACACTTCCCCCCCTCCACAGCCATCACATCCCACCGTGTGTGGGATGAAGAACAAGGCAAACCATTCTTACCAGTTCCAGAGAGAAATTGAAACCTCCAATATATATATATATTTTTTATTTTGAAAGAAAAGCATTATCCTACTCAAAAACGAAAATAGCATCACTGGAGATGCTCCTTTCACCTCTTGATTAAAAAAGCCACGAGCAGTTTGTGGCACACAACTGAAAATTGCTTTCTTTTTCTGCCCTCTCTGGTTCCTAATGACCCAAAGAAGATTTGGGAGGATTGGAATGGATGGACACCCTAATCAGGATTTTTGCAGGTGGTTTTCCACTCTCCAACCCATGCACACCTCTAGATTTGAGGATGTCCAGAATGTCAAATACAATACATCAACACGTAAAGAAATCAACACACAGTTCCAGCAGATTTTGTTTCCCTGAGCACCACAGATATCACAGAAGCTGCAAACAAAAATGAATTGCATGGCAAGACATCCAAGCTGCAGTTTGTGCCCAGAAATCCCCCTCTTGCTGGGAAAAACTCACCGAGGCACAGGCCAGGATCCCAAAGAAGCCAACCCTCTGCACCAGGTTCTGCACAGCCAGTTTAGCCCGGGAAGCAAAGTCCTGCAAACAGGAAAACAAAGTGATTAAAGAGGAAATCTCCACCTGAACAGAGCTCAGAAGGTGTGTGATTTCCAGGAGTTCCTAACTAGGAATTGGGAGAAATTTTAAACCAGAAAAGGCCAGTTTGAAACCCTGAGTTTAGAGGGACAATCGTGGTGCTCGGGGTGGAAATCTGAGCATCCATGTGAGTTTTGTTTTTCCAAACCCTGCAAGCAGCACTAAGCTCCCACTGCTATGGAAACAGCTTTCCCAGTATTTATTTCCCCATATCTTTGGAACGCCAGTGCTCCTTATACCTTATTCCTTAAACAAGCAGAGGGAATCCATTCCTGCAATGCCACTTCCAGGGCTAAAAAGGAACTTTCTGAGCACAGAAAGAGCACAATAATCCCATTATATCCTTAGATCTGTTCTCCCAAACTCAGGATCTCAATCAAAACAGCCAATTCCAGGCACTGCCTACAACAGACTTGTAAAATTCATTAAAATCTGGAAAGTTGAGCCTAAATTACTTTAAAAGCAGGGAAGGTGCAGCCCCTGTGGCTGGAGCTGTTCTGTACAAAGCTGCCTCCTTTTACTTTGTGATCAGTCCTTACTCCTGAGCCTCCAAATCTGCCCAACACCCAGGAAATCCCTTCAAAAGCAAAAATAAAGAGTCTCACAAGCAGTTTCTTTGAATGTGAGAAGGGAATTTACAGGAGATAAAATTCTTTTGAAGCAAAACTGTCCAGAAAAATAAAAGCAAGGTCAGTGCTCCCTACTCAGGCTTGGCCACAACAGTTCCAGAAAGCTGGGAAACCTTGGGAATAGCAAACTTTATAATATAATTACCCATTCCTTTTTAAAAACCTACAATTCATCAATAAAACTCTGATTTTCCAGGAGCAATGCAATAAATTACACAAGGAAATTACTTTAATCAATAATTAATGATATTCTAAATTCTACCCTTTACTATTGAATTGTAGACTTTAGAATATCATTAATTATTGATTAAAGCAACTGCAGGGTAATCCAGAAAAATTACATTTATGCAATTTTAACTTTGTTACAGTTCTGTTGAAACCTTAAATACTACACACCAAAGAAGGAAAACCACAATTATTTTACAATGCTCTTGCATATTATTTAAATTTTGAGCTGTAGAATTGACAAATTTTTCTGTGGCAGATCAAAAAATAATAGATGTGTGATGAGACCATTTCCTTCTTTTTACACCCCTTTTTCAAGTAGTAACTCTTCTCCATTACTGTGCTTTCAAACAGTTAAATTCTCAACTTAAAAATAATAATAAAAAACAAACAAAAACCAATTATTACTCAAGTCAGCATAATTCTATTTATTGTATTTAATGCCTGGAAAAAATAACTCAAATTAAAACTGCAAGAAAAATGCCAAAGAAATGAGATTTCCTAAATCTTTCAGTGGGGCATTTTTAACCCAGGAGAATATAAACCCCCTCTAGAATATCCTATAAAGGTGAATTTCCACATTTTGACCAGGAGTTACACCTTGGGCTCATGATTATAAAATGGAAGAGATCAAATATTCACTCTTTGAATGAAAATTTCCCCTGATATTTTCCCACTGAACACAATCCCCACAGACCACGAGGGATTCAACCTGCTCCCAGGGAGGCTGACACCAAACCCTTGAGCTTTTTCTGATAGGAAACAATCTGGGAAGTAAAACGAAATTTGTAATGTTTTTTTCTTTTCATTAAAAGAGCGAATTTTGACACAAACTGTTAGAAACAACAAAACATGAGAATTTACTGACGCCCAAGCCCAAAAATCTTGCGACATCCAGGGCAGCTCCTGCTCCAGCCCCAATTCCCTCGTGGTTATTTCCAAGGAAACAGAACCCAAAAAGGGGATCCCGGCTCCAGTGGGACCCTCGGGGTTTGGGATGGGCTGACAGGGATGGAGGGAATGAAATACCCAGGATTTTCCCCAAGGAAAACAAGAGCTCTCCCAAACCCCCAGCCAAACACACAAGTGAAAATCAGACTTTAGGACTTCTCTACCAATGAACTGAACACCAAAAAGTGCTAAACCAGATTTTGTCCTTGGGAAAGGTGGCCTGAAATAGTTCCCTCCTCAGGGATTTCTGGAACAGAGCTCAGTCTGGCCAGGCCATTTTCAGTTCCTATTTTCTCCCCCACTTCCCAAAGCTCACGGGGTTGGAGCAATATTTTCACTTTTATAAGCCAATAACTATTTTTTCCTCGCAGTTCCATAAATCTGATGGCAAAGTATCCTTAAAATAAAACACTCCGAGACAATTATTCAAATGGCTCCATGATTTATTTGCATGGAAGTTGTTTCTATTCTGATTTGAATTTATTCCCCCATTATCTTTTACTGTGTTGCTAATGCACTGTTGTATTCATTTTCACAAGCTGGAATTGGAAATAAACCCTCCAGCAATTGACCTGTAAACTAATACTTGCAGCACAGCTGCTTTAATAAAATATATTATTCTAATTATATATAAATTGACTGTATTAACTTAGGGTAAAGCACAGTGCACCCTTTTAAACCAAATTTCTTAAAAAGAACCAGCTTCCCTCACCCACATTTCCCAACTACAAAATTCAAGGCTGCCTTGAAACTGATATTTTCCCTCCAGCTACAAACATATAAAACATTAAAAAGCTAATAATGAAGGTCTTTAATAAAAGTTTAACAAGTTTGTCTCAAAAAAAAAAAAAACAAACAACAAAGCCAAATCAAAACCAAAGTTGGAGCAAATTTTCTCACCTTATTAATTCATAACTTTATTTTTTAAAGTTATTACTCAGCTTCTTTCTTTGTCAGGTTTTGGTTTTACATTGTCTATCATCTATCTTTCATGGAAAGCAAAATTTTAAATTCCAAACATTTCACTCAAGAATTATCATTTGTCCTCTTTTTTTCCAAACTTTCTAAATAAGCCAAAAGGCAAAGATTTTTTTTGTACCTATTTTCTGTGATCTAATGTAATCACAGCCATGAATAATTTGCAGGGTAATAAACCCACCAGGGTTGCAACAAAACTCTGAATTCCAGCCTCAACATCGACTCTGTGAAAACAAGCTCAGAACTATTTCTCTTTGGTTCCTTCCTTAAATTTTGTTTGACAAATCTTTGCGACATCTGCAACAATAAAAAAGCCTTAAAAGTTTCATTTCTCCGAGAATACAATCCCCAGTTTCACAACTTTTACCTATTTCACAACAGAATCTTTTTTTTTCTTTTCTAAAGCCTGCACGGGGAGCAATCTTTTCTCTGTTTTTTAAGCATTTGAAATAAAAGAAAATTATTTTCATAACTTACTGCTTTAAAAACTAATATTTGATATATATATATATGAAAAGAGACAGAAGTTCAGCTACTTACAGGCAAGCCATTTTCCCCCCAAATTAAAGTTTCTAGACTGGACTGGCCTCTCAGCTAATTGTGATTCATTCTTTATAACATTTCAGGATGCTTTAGCTCACTGTGTTCCCTTTCAAAGATGATTTATTTTTTGGGGTTTGGAAATAGATTTCCTGTGAGTGCCACAGTGCAGGCAGAGGAAGGTTAAATGATTAAACATGACTTCATTGGGTTAATCATCACATCCCAAGAACTGGGCTGGAACACGAGGCACGGAAAGGTCAGGGATGATTCCCCTGGCCCAGCTGGCAGCTCGGGCTGGGGGGAATTGTCCTCAGGAAAAGGGGATTTTTCATCATTTGATTGACCCCAGTGGCTCCATGGGACAAAAATCCCTCCCGAATTTCCAAACCTAAAGGGAGGGTGAAGAGAATTTACATGTTCTGCCACAGTGTTCCTCCTTTAAATAGGCCCTGTGGAGCAGCCCTGGGTAAATATGGACCTTTTACCCCTGGGAAAGTCCTTCCTGAAAGAGGGAATGGACAACCTTGTCTAAGTTACAAAGTTCTGCCCCATCTCTCTGTTTTTTTGGTTTCCATTTATCATTTAATCTCTCTCTTCTTTCTCCTCTCACTGTAAAGCTGGTGAGCTCCTCTGAATGTGAGGGAAGAACAAGCACCTCACCAGATTTAACTAACAAGCTTGAAGAAAAAAAATCATTTTAGTAAGTATTTTTTTCCTCTTTTCCCTCTGTAACAGAACAGTCACAATGAACTGTTCCCACTGAAATTGTGAAGACTCTTTTTTTCTTCCTCTGCAAGCGCAGAGCTGGTTGATTGATCCACAGGAGAAGTTGGAGGTATCCAAGGAGCTCTGAATAATCAGAGTTGGACTGAATCCCACAGAAAGAACCTGTAACACTTCCCCAGCTCTGTTCTCTGAAGCCTGCACAGATTATGCAATGTGACAGTTCATTTTTGAACAGTTGCAATCTGATTTTAGGAGCACTGAGAAACCAATGGCTTCTGTCAGATCCCACCTCAACCTCTGAAAAACACAATCCAGATCCAGATTCCAGGGATCTGAGGCCTGGAAAACCTTCTCTCCCATTTCTTTTCTGCTGTAAATACCTCGAGCACTTTACAAACACATAGGTAAAACTGGCAGATTTGACACAAAGATGGAGTAAAATCCATCCCAAGTTCATGGTGTCCGTTCCCTGCTCATGAGGTCACACAGGGCCTTAGGCTGGGATCAGGGGGAGTCAGGGATGTATTAATGCCATGGATATTCCTCTCCTGGCAGATGATGGCCTGGAGAAGTTAAAAGATTTGTGACTCTGACAGAAAACAGGAGCATGAGTGGCAAAAAATTGAAGGACATAGAGAGAGATCCCAATGTGTTACACCTCGATGGTTCTCCAGGAGAACTCTGGAGCAGCTGGAGAGAGGGAAATTCATCCTCCTGCAGATTCCCCAGGCCAAACGTGTCCCTTGTGTGTGATGGAGTGGACAACCCCTCAAGATTTGAGCACTATTTCTATTACTGTTATAATAAAAAAATTTCTTTATCCAGATAACCATCTGAAGTGGAGAACATTTTTTTCCCCCTGTAGACTGAAGACTGTGGATGAAGCTACCATTTAGATCACCAAAATTATAGAGTCCTTAACATTTAAAGAGCTGCCTACAAAGACAGTGCCCCTCTTTATGTAAAAATCCCAGTTATGTTAAAAATGAGCTGCACAGTATTTTGTTTCTTCTGGCTTTCTGTTACAACACAATGGAATCAAACACAACTTATGGGAGAATGACCATTTGTGGTCAGGCAATGGATTCCAGGATTTCAGAGGACTGGGAGGAATTATTAACTCCTTGGAATAAAGCATTGACTGCAGGGGAGCAGCTGCAAAGAAGTCAGAGAGGTACCTAAGGCTGGGAGGTCACAGCACATCCCTGCAAACAGTTCAGCACTCACTGACCAAAAATCAGTGCTCAACCCTCCCCAAAATACCAAAGGCAACAAATCCCATGAGTAAATTACAAACAGGAATATTGTGACAGCAGCCCATGGGTCTTTGTTCCAGCTTTCTCCAAAATACTTCCATGCCAAGGGGCAAACTAAAAGGGGATGTTTAGATTTGATGCCTGGAGAGCAGGGGGTGTGAGGGTAAGGTTTAAACTTCCTTGTCACCCAAAAATCTGGGAAAGAAAGGTCCTGTCTGGGAAATCAGAGCCCCAAAAGAGGAAGTTGGCAAAAGTTTTCAAGGATTTGATTTCAGAACTAAGCAAACACTAAGTTTGATGAAAGAAAGGGATTTACACACAACAGGCATAGGACAGACATTCCAGATGCTAAATAAGTTTCACTCCATGAGAAGTCTGGGTTTTCTGAGACATTAAATTCTGGAAAAGGAGTTGGGTAATCATGGAAAAGTTGCAAGAGAAAAGGACATAGATGTTGAACACGAAAACAGTTTTAAAAAGTACAAGATGAAGACAACCAAAGAGCAATAAAACATCCTTGGCTTCTCCAAAGAACTGTGGAAAGAAGAGAGCAGCACCCACAAAGGCTCATTAAACTGACTGTGCTGGAGATCTGAGGGCTTGAATCTGCTAAGACTTCAACATTCAGAATATGTGTAGGCAAGGATGAACACACAGGAGGCATTACAGACAAATCCCAAGTCAACAAGAAATTGTATCTATAGGTGCATTCTTCTACTGGCCATTCTGAGGATGAGAATGGACACAGATTTATTTCCACACCTCTTTGTCTTCAAATTCTTGAGGTTGGCTGCATGTTAAGGTTAAGGGGTGATGCTGCAATCCAGAGATAATCAGGAGGATGCTCATCTTTGGGACTCGTAAACTCAGACATGAGTAACTACAATTAGTTCTAGAGTCAGAAAACCTTAAGTTTTTCTATAGAAAATACAATTAAACCCATTGTCCTCTTATCAGATTTCAAAAGTGATGTTAGAAAAGGCAGACAAAAGAAGCCACAGAGTTGTGTGAGGAGCTGAATTTTTTGCAAGTCTTGTGGGAGCAGAGACGACAGAGTGAAGTTCCAACAGCAGGCTTGGCTTTCCCTGGTCATTTAATTGTAGCCTGCCTTGGAGTAAAAGTGTGAAACTTCCAAATTATGGGTCCATTTTATGGCAAATAAGATCTCCCCATTAACAGGAGCAGGAATGAAGTCAACCAGCTCTGGATCAGTCCATTAGTTCCACTAGGAACTTGCAGGTATTTTCTTCATTTCATTAATCATCTAGATCATGGTAGGAACTTTTTATTTCCCTCCTTTCTCCCTCCCCCTTCTCGAGGGAAGAACTAACAAATGTTTCTTTACAACAAACTCCATCTCAGGAGGTTTAATTTCAAGATTTCAGCCTGTTACAATCCACACTCAGGTTCAGAAGGGAAATACCAAAAGGAACACAGATTATAGGGCTCAGTGAGCTCTGTAACTCCAATTTAATGCCAGCTTTTCCCACAGCTAGAACTGAAACCCTCAGACTTCTACATAAAAAGTCCTTTTGCTTCACACACTGTAAGAATAAAGAAATTTTGTAAAGAATGAGACACAATTAAAGGAAACAGCCTAAAGGAAGAGGAAGGAGCATGTCCTTTCAGCCTTATCAGATCTGTCCTGCAGAGCTGTAGCCCCTTTAACCACATCCCCTGCCACCTCTGCTCCTCAGAGCAGCAACGTGTCCGTGTCCACTTTGACACTCTGCAGCTTTCCAGCCCTGCTCAAGAACACGAAATAAACTGATTTCTTTCCTTGCTGAACAACCACTTTCTATTCACATCTCGCAGGAGACCTGGCAGAGCAGATCCTGCAGCCCATTTTCAGGGCAGGGAGCTGTCAGTGGGAATGTCAGCAGCACTGGAGGAGATTTCCCAGGGAGGCTGTGCAGCCTCCAGCCCTGGAGGGCTCCAGGACCAGCCCAGACAATGCCCTGAGGAATCTGAGCTGGACTAGGGGAAAAAAAAAAAAAGGTGGACTAGAAAGTGCCTCAGGTCCCTCTCAAGGTGAATTTTTCTGTGATTTCACTACAAGATACTACAGCCACAGGCAGGGGGATGAGTGGAGTAAAGGAACATCCCAGCACTCCCAAAAACCCCACTGCAGCTGCTCATTTATCTCAAAGCTACCACTGCAAACAGTTATTGTAGCCACAGCTCTGCCAATTCCAGAATACTGTTAATTTTTAAAAATCCATTCTAAAGAATCAAGCCCTATTTTGAGGTGGTTTCAGATCCAGACATCGTAAGGGAGGAATTTTTGATAACCAGTCACAAAAACTGACATTTTCAATCTCTGATAAACCTGAGAACTCAAAGCCATCAGCACTGAAAAAAATACTGCTTCTCCACACAGGACTCAGACATAAGTAATGGATTAAAATAGAATGGAAGTGAGGAACTTCTGACACAGCTGACAAAGCCTTCAGCACACACAAGCCTTCCCTCTCAGCCCAGATGTGCAAGCTCTCCCCTGTTCTCCCTGGAAGGGACAGAGGTTCCCAGACAGCTCAGAGAAGTGGTCTGCATACCAGACTCTTGTACAACACAGATATTTAACCAGTGTCTGGAGCAGGGGGAAAAAAAAAGCAGCCATTTTCTTGATTATGATACTATAATGAATTTCTATCAGTTATTGAAGGTGGTCCTTAAAAAAATATCTTGAACAGCTTTTGATCATTTATTGGTGTTTCTCAGAATATTGAGGAGTGAAATACCAAGTATTTAGGGACAAATTTTCCCTTAGAAACTTGTGTTGAGCATTCCCAACACATATAGAACAGGGCATGAAAATCCAGTGACAGAATTCAACCACTGCTTCTCCACAACTCCCGTGCAAATGCAGCTTCCAGCATTTCCAGTGCACTTGGTGACATTATTTCTAATTTCTGTTGTACAGTGAGAGATTCGTTACTGAGAAAACCCTCCTGACCTAACACTGAGTGAAAATGTTGCAAAGTAACCCTGGTTTCCTCACTGCTTGGGTGATTTCTGATTTATGTACTGCCACACTGAACATTAAAATAATTTTTTGGGGAACAGATGCAAAGAGCCCTTCAAAGCAGAACTCAAAAAGTCATCTCCAGTCACCATGAGTAATTAGTGCAATGCCCCGTGCTGTTTTTTCCTTATCTGTGAGCAGGTGTGCAAATGAATAGAACAATGTGGGCCCGTTCTCCTGCCCGTGCCCAAAGAAATCCAACCAGGAGGTGCTTTACACATTCCTTACTCACAGCTCTCATTGTCTTCCCTCTGCCCATTTTAACTCTTTGCTACCTCTTTTCTCAAGAAGTGTTCAAGATCAAGTTCCCTTATTTAAAGCTGTCATTGACTCATTCCAAAACTTATTTTAAAGTCGGTAATTTTGGAGAACAGCTCAAACCCGAGCTGTTACTCAGTGTATCTCACTTGTTATACTGTCTGTGAAAACACACTGTCACTTTGCCACCTCACTCCCCAGCACTCGTGGGGAGTTTCGAAAGTGCAGCTTCAAGGTTGGAGCAGTTCTGAATTTCTATTTAATTACAGGCCACCATAAAAGAGGGAGGAAACCTCCCCTACAGCTATTAACAAATACAGGCATCAAACTTGAGGAATGCAGGGTGTGAGGAGCAGCCTCCTGGTGACCACCCACGGCAGCAACCTCCTTGTGCAGCACAATTAATAAAGAGAGAAGCTGATGAGGAAAGGGAAGACTGAGCAAGAGAAAGGATGAGTGGAATTTGATGTTCCCTTTCAACAAGTGATTTCTGGGAAAGAAAGAAAAAAAGGAATAAAAAAGAAGTCAAGGTTTCCCAGTTATTGTGCATGAGCCTTCCACTTCCATTTTTATGATAAATGCTTTATAAAAACCTGCTTGTGGTCTGCTTTAACTTCTTTTTTCTTGTACCAAGTACCCTTAAACGCTGTTGATTAAACAAGCCAGCAGCCTTTTCAAGCAGGAACTTATCAGATAGGAGCTGTTAATTTAATCACGGGAGAGAGATCCGTTTTGAATTTGGCCATCTTACACGCTGCTAATTAAGTGAGTTTTCACTCATTAGTCGTGCCTAATCATTCCCGGTGAGTGAAGTCAGTGTCGTGTCAGAACACAGCGCTGCCTTCTCCCGGGTGTGGCCCGGACTTTGTTCTGCTCCTGCACAGAGCAACCCCACGTGAAGACGTGGAAAAGCAACCCAGGGTTTTCAGAAGAGCTGGAAAGATGTGTGTGACTGCCACCACGACAGAACCCGGGCGTTTAACCCCTTGCAGCCCTCGGGGAGCAGGAGGGGGCTCGGTGCAACTCCTGATGTAACCAAAGGCAGGCGGTTGCAGCTCAGTTTAATACAAACCCTCTCGAGTCCACGTTGACAAATTCTTTAACAAGCCCTGTGGTTACAGGGAAGCTGGTTTCAGTCTGAGTCACTCCTGTTCAAACAGTTTACTGGAAATGGAGGGGAGGGGGAATTTTCAGAGAAGTCATGTGATGGCCAGACAAACCACAACCAGTAAAGGTTCAGTGGAGGCAAAAACAGGTCCCAGCAACGACTGACAGCCAGTGTGCAGATGGCACTCAGTCATTTCCAAACCAGTCCTGCTGCATCTCGGCATTTCTATGGATTTAACCCTTCTCCAAGCCTCTATTCTTCCCGAGGCAGGACACAGCTTGGAGAGTAAACAAACAGCAGTGGCTGATAGTAACACAGGCAACTAGAAAATATTTTTACATGGAAATTTGGCTGCACAGAAGCAAAGCCCCGATGTGATGTGTAAATCATTAGTTCTTAAAGAAATGCCACTTAATGAAGCCAAACAAACACTCACAGCCATTAAGGAGTAGATATGCAGAGATATCAGTACTTTCCCCTCTTAGCAAGGAGTACCAGGATACAGCAAGGCCCACGCACTGTCACCGAGAACCCTGAGGGAAGCTGGCACCAAAAGCTGCTTTTTCACTCCTCAGCTTGAAGTGTTTCAGCATGACAGAGAACCGAGAAAAATTACCAACCAGCAGCTATTAAACCGGCAAAAGAGAGTCCCTGCTCCTGTGTGTGGGGACACAAAACTGCACGAAGTGTCTGTGACTGTGTCATTACCAAAGAGCCGCCCCAGCACCGAGCAGTGCATTCACTTCCCCTAATTGAGAGGTTGCTTTGAACTGGAGATACTCCCTGTGGCTAAAAGGGGAGCTCTGATAAAACCCTCCTTCACTCTGGAATTCGACTGCAAGAGAGTTAACAGCAGCTGGGATGCCGTTTGAAACGCTGGTGGGTTTTAAACCATGCCTTAAGTCTGAACAAATCCCAGCGAGCTGCTCTGGCTGGGGCGTGCTGGGCTCTGCCTTGTGGCAGCTCTGGGGACAAAGGAAAACCAGCCCCTTCTGCGGGACACGGCCACCAGGCTGCTCTGACACTGAGCTGGGACTGAGCTGGGACTCACTGGTGAGCACACAAAGGGACACAGAGGAAGGAGAAGTGAGTGTTCCTTTAAAATAAGGGGCTTTTTCTCAAGTGTGCTAATGGAAAGTACAGGACAGACACATCGGCTGCAGGTTAATGAGCTCTCTCAAAAGCCAGCACAAGGAGACAGGTCACTCAGATCTGAGATTCGGGACAGAAAATCCATCAATAGATTCTTTAAAGTAAATGGCACTTTACTCTGTGTAAGTCTGAATGGAGCACTAAACCTTTACGCTGTTTAATCCTCTTAGGTCCCTTTTTTGGCTGCTTTTTTGGTGGCCCAGCCAGGAGCATACTCCCCCTCCCAGATCCTTCAGGCTGGAGGCAGTAGCCACGATCTATTCTCACCAGAGAAGATGCTCATCTGTTTCTCCAAATTACCATTGTTTTTGAGAAACAGCAGCAACGAGCTCTGAACAACACACACGCAGCAAAAACGTCAAAGCAGCTGGCTCTGCCTCGTAGGCAAAGAGCAGCTCAGCTATTCTTCAAAATCCAACACCCATTCCCAAACCTTTCAAAAAAGCTGGATGCAGAGAGACCTTTATACTGAAAAAATGCTCCTGTCACTTGACATCAAGGACTTGCAGCATCCCCAAGGCACAGGACACTTGTCACAGCCCCCGTGTGAGGCTTCAAACCCGGCAGAGTGGGAGAAAGCTGATGGAGGTAATAACAATTGTTAATGAGCAATTTAAAAATAGACATCGCCACTGCTCATGAATACAAATTACAGGACAAAGAGTGATAAGCTATGCTGGAGATTGGGATTTACAGAGGTCATAGGAAAGGCAGGCCTGTCTCCCACAGACATCCAGAGAAAACATGATTGAAGCCAAAAGCAAAAAGGAAGTCGCATTAGCAAATGGAAAAAACTGAACTGTCAGTTTTATGAGCACAATACAATTTAATCGGATTGTCAAAGCCTCATGTTAAAAGAGTTTATAGAAACCAAACCACAAGTGGAGTTTGAAAGATTTTTTTTTTTTTTCCTGGCCATCCATCCACAAAACAACACGCTTCAATCCAAACTCAATTGCCAAGAAAATAAAATCAAAAGTACTGGTAAATAACAGCATCATTTTTCTTCATTAATTCCACAAGGCCATTTGTTTACTCCGGGCAGTCAATACAGCTATAGTTTGGCCTGGCCTGACAAAATGCTCTCTAGCAAAAATTTTCTTCCCAAGAATCTCACTGTGCCTTCTGGAAACCATCTCTGGCTGCTCCCACAACTGTACACACATATAATTTGCTGGGAGAGTTTCAGTAAACACAGATACTGAAGTCATGTATTGAACTGGTTTCGCTGTTGTTTTTTTTACCACAACTTGATTTTCGTACAGTTAAGGGATTACTTTGCAAAGCAAAGATTGATGGGAGCGTAAAGAACAAAGCAGATTCTTTTTTCCCTCTGCTGCATCTCTAAAAAAATAGAAGAATTTACTATTTATAATAGCAGAAAAACCCTTTGGAACCTTCTAGTAGGGGGAGGCTCTCGGGTAACACAGGGTTTACTGTTAGAATTACTAGATTGCATTCAGTATTTCCAGACAAACCACTTTCATGGAAAAGCTTCATCCATTTTTTTGAACGAGGGGAAAAAAAAAAGTATATATTTATCTCCAGAAAATACCCTGGCAGAGGAGTTTAAAGACATCAGAGCATGGTAAATAGCATCTGCTGGTTTTTAACAGCAGTCTCATGACCCGTTTCAACTTAGTGGCAGACAAAACAGGATAAGAAGGAAAAATACAGAGGGAAGAATTTGGTGGCAAGCAGCATGAGGAAAAAATGTTTAATTTCATCTAAAACTCTATCAGGAACTTGTGACCACGATGCAAACTCCTGACCTGAAGGAAAAATTATCCACAGCAGTACCTGACTGATGTGCAGCATCAATTGCAAACTGTGCCCTATTTAACCCCCGGAGAAAATAAATGACAATAACAACAAAAAGGGACTTGGAGCAGTTTTGCTGTATTTCCACATCAGGAAAAATGTTTCCTCAGGCTGATGAATGGGTCACACACTGGTCCCTGAGGGTGTCAGTGGCAAGGCAGGCAAATGTCATCTGAAAGGGATGAGCTGAGGCTGAAAATCATCTCTGGCCCAGGGAGGCTTTAAATGCAGCCAGAACAACCAGGATTATGGAACAGCAGCTCCTTTACCCCTGTTTTCCCAGCCCTGTGTCTCCCAACCTTTACTGTGCTGTTCTTGGAACTCTAAATAATTGCAGTACTTGTAGCAAATACTTGGCTGCACTATTTTATCTGCTTCAACAAGCTGCATTCTTGTCCTCCCATCACCACAGGTATCACCCAGTGCAGGCTCTTTTTCCACCCCTGGGAAGTCTCTTGTGAACTCACACCAACTGATTTTTTGGCCCCTTCTCGTTTAATTGGAGTGGTTATTTACTCCCTCTTAGTTGCTGTGTGTTTTATTAATTCTGTTGTTTTGCATGCTGTCCTTACTTGTGCAGTCTCTGCGTGTTCCAGCATCTCCTCAAATTCCTGGTACTCCTCATCATCAGGTTCAGCACCCGAGAGCCGGGCTGCCCTCGCCATGAAATATGGGGGCAGCTCTCCAATGGCTGTACCAGCACCCTGGGAAAAGAATAATCCTGATTTATTTTCCTGTTTATTCCCAAACACAAAACATGTGACACGCAGAAATCCCGTGGCCATTCTCCGAGCCGACAAGCCCAGCTGTTTGGAGCAGTTTGCTTTCATCCAGCAGGTCAGAATTCCCACCATTTCCAACAGAATGCTGTTCCCTTTGAATGCCCATTTCCCTTTCTTTCCCTGTGCAGGGGAAAGCCTGGGAGTTGCAGGGCCAAGCAGACACGACCTGTGCATCCCTGGGGCCCCATGGAGCGGCACGTGGCCGGAGCCCTGGGAGGCTGGAGCTGGTGGCCCTGCTGTCCCCCACATCCCTGCTGTCCCACACATCCCTATCCCACACATCCTGAGTCAGCACTGCTGTGTCTCACCCCACCACATGATGCCAGACACATTCCCCAGCATGTGACAGTCCTTGATCCCCAGGGGCCTCCAGAATAATCCGGGAGCTCCTCCCCGGTGCTGTCCCGGAGTTTGCTTGTTCAGTCATGAGACTCTGGGCAAGTGTTTGTTAGAAAACAGGCTCAGGTTTTACTACAGCAAGGAAAAAAAATTAAGCAAAGCCCGGGCTCGAGTTTTCCCTCTCCTTCAGCTGGGATAGCTGGAGCCAACCCCAGATGAAAGGACGGCTGCTTTCTCACCGCAGGAAAATTGTATTTGTTTTCTCAGGACATCAAATGACTCATTTCAGTCTTGTGGGTAAAGGCAGCTTTAGCTTAACCAAGGGAAAAAAGAGAGACAACCTAAGATTGAACATATGGATAAACAGAGGCTAATGGAACAGGAACTTGGAATTAACTCAGGATGGTTTAAATTTAGGGCAGGTAAGAGACAATAGTTGGGCACTGCACGGGAATGTGCTCCCTGCAGATGGCTCTTCTCTCCCAGGGTCAGCAGTGAGTAACAAATGCTTTTCTCCTCCTTTGAAGCAACCTGAAAGCTTTTCAATTTCCTTTGTTCCTGCTCTATACACAGCTGCAAGCAAGAATTCCAGCTGCTGTGGATATTCCAAATCAACAGGTTGTGGTTTTAAACACCACGGCAGTTACCCAAGCTGTTAAATTCTCAGTTTAAGCACCCAAAGTCCACGGCCTCAAATGTTTATGCCCTTGTTTTCCACAGAAGAAAAACTTTAAATGACTGCAACAAGCTGAACTTCATTAATCTGCATATTTCTGGCACAAGGGGAAGATAAGCCTGAAAACAGTAGCAACAACACTTCAGAAAAATTAACTTGAGGTTATGTTCTCAGGGTGATGCAAGAAGAAAAAGTCACATTGCTCCTCCAGGCTCTGCCAATTTGCTTTGGCTTCATTCTGTGAACTGAGGAAGAGGTTTGCATGTGTGTACTGGACATGAACTTTCTTTAAATTGGCTAAGTCACATGCTCATTATTACAAAACATTTCAGAAGTGCAACAAAAATCATATGATTTCATGTCTGCTGGAGATAGATTCCTTAAGTGCATTAAAAAAAAAAAAAAAAAAAGGGAAAAAAGTAGCAATTAAGGGCTCCAAACCAGTAACTATTTAACTGCTTTTTGTAACATTAGATATTTCACCATTTAACTCTGAATGCCAGTTTTACATGGAGATTCCTTGGACTCACAACAAACTGGAAAGGCAAATGCTAATCAAAATTCTTTTACATTCAGAAAAGGAAACTGGGAAATGACTCCACTAGAAAGAGTCTCTTAAACAGATTTGATCCTGCTCAGGACACAGGCCGCCTGTTCTGCTAATCCCCAGCAATTAAACATTTTTATTCTTTCCCCTTATTTCTTGTAAAAAACCAAAAAGACTGCAACACATTAAAAATATAGGGCACTATTGAATTCCTTGTCCCTGTGGGATGGGAGGCTGTGAAAACTGGCATTCACCTAAGAGATTGTTTCTGAGCCCTTCTGCAGGCCAGGGCTGCTGGAGCCAACTTTTACAGGGATGGAAAAAAGCATCGTTTTCATCCCACCTAATAATTCCTTGGGCACAGGGATATTTAATCCTTGTAACACTCATTATCAGCAGGAATGGCCAGCACTGACATGCTGGGGACTAGGAATGATTTTCATCTCTAGTTGAAGCTGCCTGCTGATGGTTTCGTGACCCTTGTGCAGATAAATCCTCACATTTCACCCCACAGGACACTCAGCCTGGGCAGCTTTACAGTCACAGCTCTGCAAAGTCATCCTGGGATGGTTTGCAAAAATCAGCCTTTGCACTTTCAGGAAGTCACCATTATCTTTGCTAAGTGGACATTTAATTCAAGAATAACAGAATCCAAATTAACTCTCTGCCACAGCTTCCATAAGAAGTGAGCTGGAATTAGGACAAAAGAAACACTCTGGAAGCAGCAGCAGCAATTGCCAACTTGATTTGGCTTACAGGAAATTAGCAAGCAATGTTTATGTACTCACGAAACATTCCAAGAAAGCATAACATTACATGAGACACCACTGGTAGACAGAGGATGCTCCCGAGGGAAAATCCAGAGGAGACAGAGTTCAGAGCAAAGGTAGCAGACAGGGAATTGGAAGAAGGGGGGAAAGGGTGAAAAAGTGGGATACAAATGTTCCTGTTGCCTTGTCCTTTCCCTAATCTAATCCAAGGAGCTCGGACCACGAAGGCACTGCTTGTTCTCCCCCATGGCTGCTCTGGAGGACACGAGATTCCAGAGGCTGCAACTCTGTTCACTCATTTCTAAACCTAATTCTCCTCATAGCTCAGTTTTTACATGCTACAGATGAAGCAAGAGATGTTTACCCTCAGCTGCATTTTTATTTTGCAACCCTAGAAACGTATCTGTAAATGCCATTTTTATCGCTCGTCTCTATTAAACGGATTTCAGCAGAGGAAGAAAATAAAGAGAAATCTTTTATGTATTTATAGTCTTGTAAGTATTTGCATGTTTACTGAGCATTCAGGTAATTCTGGCCTTTCATTAGGAGTGAAATTGAAGCTGTACTTTGCTTTTGACGGGGCTATGAGTCCACTTTCTCTGTTACTATTTTGACTTCAGTCTCTAAACTCGCACAACCTGACTGGAATTTTTGTAACTAATACAACTGCTGCTATTTAAAAAATTGTAGTGCCCAGTTACCTTATATTTTAAAGAATATCAGGGCAGGCACCAGATACTGTTTTTAGAATTTCCTTTCTCTGCATTTGAGTTGGACAACCAAGAATTTAGTAATTAAACCATCAGCAAGGACAGGAAGTCAGCAGCAAAATAAAGTTAATTTGGCATGCAGTTCACAGCAGATGCATCTGTGTAAACTGCAATTCAAAATGATCTACATGTAATGAAAAAAACAGCCTGGCTGACCAAAATCCTCCAAAAATTAAACTTCTACAAGAAACTGGAGATAAAAGAGGAAAACTGAAAGGAAGTTCCAATGACAGCGTTTCCTAAGACCCTGATTCACTTCAACAGGAAAACCAAGTCAGCTTTTAAGTGAAAAGTGGAAACAGGCAAAAAACCCAGAAATAAAATATGTAAAAATGTGGGAAATAGAATCTTTAAATTTAATTTAGTTTACTGCTGCAGCCCAGAACAAGCTGTGAGATGAGGGCCTGAGTCCTGCAGATGAAGAACTGCAGCCTCACTCGTGTTACAGGCCCCAAATTTCTGGAATTATTTCTTGCTGAAACCTGAGAGCTGCCAGATCATCTGGGGTGCAGACACCCTTCCCAAAAATTCACTTTTTACAGCAACAGTCCTCAAGTTTTCTGCTGGTATTCAGCAAACAGCACAGCAACTGATAAAAATATCCCAGGAATATTCTATTAAAAAGCATTAAAATGATCAGGGCTAAAAGCTTCACCAGGAAGGCAACTTTGCACATGACCTTGGGCAGTGTGAGCCATCGTTATTTTGCTAATTGAGGAATTTTTGTCTATTGCTGGCCACAGAAATGGAACACACAACTGGAAATTGCAGGTTTTGAAACAAGCCTTACCCACATGCAGGCCTCCAGCCTGACTTTTGAGATGATTGCCCACAAGGAGATGGAGCCTTCAGTTGTCTCCTCATCAGGGCAGATGATTTGATCCGGGTAAGGAGGCTCAGGGAAATTCACAGAGTTACATTCATAGGCAGCAAGAGTGACTGAGGCTATGTGTGGACCCTGGGAAAAAAAAACAAACAAACAACACAACAAAGAAATTTCAATTGTATTTTATGTGAGTTAGAATAAAAATTAAAATTAGCCCCTCTCACCATTAGTGCCTAGGCTAAAACTTAGTGCTTCTCATTCTGGCCATTGATAATGTTATTTATGGAAAATCCTTGTTTGTTGGAGTTTTTTTTTAAGACCATCTGAATTGCAATGTTGAGCTACTAATGTACTTTAAAACAAATTCAATCTTTCTTTTGATCCACTAAAATGTTAGGGAGCCTTTCAGCTTTTGCCCTGCCACTTAGAAGGTTGCCAAAGAGAAATAAGAACCCCTACTTTTTAAAAAAAACTAGGAATTTTCAAATATTTTACAATGTTCTCCTTAAGGTATTTATGACCTACAGCTTTATTAGAGGAGGTGTTTTCCTTACTGCTGCTTTTAGAGGATTAGGCATTTAAATTATATATTGATTTTTTTAATGACTGGGTTTAATGACATCTTGCAGCACACTTTCTTCTGTATTTTTTTCCAACAGCCAGTTGTTTAATTTGTGTCTGCCTTCTCTGAGTAAACAACCAAGTGACCTCACTGCTTTTTGCTAAAAAAATGGTTTGAAACATAATTCAGAACTTAAACATTATTTAAATACTGTTTAACTAAATTAATTTTAGTCTCCTCCATCTTACACAGAAGGATTTTTTTTTTGGACAGACCTCTAAATAAAACGAGTATAAAAATCTAATCAAGAAATGAACTGCTACATAGTTTAAAAACCTGAAAGAATTGCCATTATTTTTAATACAAAAGAATTGAGAAGAAATTCAAACAATCTGAACACCAGACATTGTAGCTAAAAAACAAACACTTATCAAAGGTCATGGAAACACTGTCCAGGGAAGAGGGAAGGGAAAAAAAAATAAAATTACTGCATTAAACTGAGGTCTTTATGTAAAACCACAGATTTAAATAAATCTAAAAGTTTCGTTAGGTGCAGAACAAATTACACAAACCTTAACTTCTGCTATTCATTATTTGATTGGTTTTGACATGGTGCTGGGAAATCTTGCCAGAAATTTTCTTCTACGTTTTCATCTGCAATCTTAATTTATTTTCATTTTATTAGAACAATAAGCGAGTTGGATATACTCCCCCTCTCAAAAAAAAAAATCAGAGCTCGATTTATTCCAGAACAGAGGGAAAGTGTGACAGAGCTGAGCCCTGCCCTTCCCTGCACAGGGCTCCCTTTGAAATGTGGGAGCCAGGGACACATCCAGCCCCCAAAAGCTTCATTTGCACATTAAAGGGTGAAACTCCCACACAAAAAGGGAAGCTCCATCACCCCTGGATTTGCTGGGAAGATGAGGTTCACTCACCAACATTTCAGAGCACTGCACTGAGGCAATGACATCCACACTGTAATTTTTCAGTGGCAGTGAATTAGGAAGGTTGAAATAAAATACCAGCTATATTTTCTGTATGGCAGCTGCAACTACTGTTGTCATATGCAAACAATTCAAAATAAAGCCATTCTTCTGGCATGCAACTGCTAAAGGACAAGCTGCTCTGATAGCAAGAAAATTCTTTTATTTATTCCTTGTTGCTTTACAGGAGACTCATTCCAAGTGCTTGGGTGTATTTTGGATTGCAGAAACACAAAGCCTGTGAGATGATAAATGAGGCACAGACTCTCTTGGGGAGAAGAAAAAGGGTCAATGAAATAAAACTGAGAAAGAGGGGATCCAGAAATTGATACACAAGAGAGATTTTGATATGGAAGGGAGAACAAAGACTGCAAGAATGAACCAATGAGTAATAGTTTATATTATTAATATTCCTATAGGCCCTACTGGCAATAAACTTCTTCGTACCTGGAGCAAGATCATCTCCACAGCAGCTTCAGAGCTAAATAAATAACATCTCTCTATTTCACTCATCAAGGGCAGATGCAAAGAGATTTCAAACTTCCCTAAAATTGTCAAGTATATATATGGCAAACCTGAGAACCTCTTTCTCCACTCTGAAACTTGGGGAGTTTAATCCCATCCCCTGCTTGCCCCTCCCTAGGTCTGCCGGATACCCTGGGACAAAAAAAAAGGTCTCAAGCCATCATCCTAAAATTAATGGTTTTCACCAGCAGAAATCTGCAGTGAAACTCTCCTGAAAGGCAGATTTGCATGGAGGAAATTCCCCCGTGTTTGAGTGGCAAATGACCACTCCCTCAAGGCCCTGGCCAAGGCAGTGAGATACTGTGGGACTCCAGAGGTGGGGCTTTCACTTCCACAAAATTTGGAATACACACCATAGCACAGAGGAACCACAGCCAGCTTATTTAGAATAGCAGAAGACAAATTTAATCACTACTGTCAGTAGTGATAAGCAGCCCCCAGCCCTTGCAAGGCTTCAGCATCACCCAAATTTCTTCCCAAAGTGCACCCAAGGTGGATAAAGCAGGTCCTGAAATCCCAGGGGAGCACACAAGGACAAAATGCCTGACTGGAGATGCTGCAGGAGCCTCTCCCAGCAGAGCTGCCACCCTGGAAGTGGCTGAACAACCTCAAAACTCTCCTGTTGAGAGCCCTCCCAGTCTCAACAAATGCCTGCAAAAGGAAAAAATTCACAGGGAGTAGCCAATGGAAAAAAAAAAACCTAAGGCATTTCACAAAACAGCTGTGAACGGCCACCTGAAGGCCAGGCCAAGGGAACAGAACTCTCCCAGAGCAATGTAAACAATTCTATAATGGAAAAAAGTTGAAGTGGTGGAAGCCACAGAAGCCACGTTTGAACTGGAATGAGGAATAAAGTGCCCATGGTTTGTTCGGAGTGATGGAGTGTGGGATGGAACCGGAGCGAGCCGAAGGAAAGCAGAGCAATCCCCTGTCCTCCTCCTGTGTCTGGGTGTCCTGTGGGCCACAGGGACACTGTCCCAGGCTTGGCAGGCTCAGAGCAACACCTCCAGCATCTGCTTCTGGAGCTTCCCCAAAGCCCTGGGTACCAAGCACCTCCAAACAATGCTCAGCTGTACAGGCCCAGGGCTGGAGGAGGAGCAGGAGGGCTGGGGGGTTCATTTCTGTTCAGTGATGGTTTAACTCTGAATGGAGCAGGGAACCAGCTTCAGACAGGCTCGAGGTGCCAGCTTTGGAAAACCCCTGACTCTACAGTCATGAGGATTCATTCTCATCCAGTTTTTTAATCCTCTTCACAAATAACACCTCCTCCACCCTCTCCTCCTCCTCCTCTGCGTGGGGCTGCAGGAAATACTGAGTCTTCTGCCTCCCTGCAATAGTGCAGTTTGTTTCAACACTTGGGGAAGTCCTCTCAGATGTCCCCCTTGGACTGTGACTGTAGCTCCACCTCTGAAAAAGACAAAACTGCTTCAAACCCCATCACACCAAACACTAAATCCCGGGCGATTTAGACGTGCTCCTGGCCAAAGCAGGAAAAGTCACTGAAACTCAAGGCATGTAAGATCGTGAACACCAACTGTCTTTCCCTCACCCTCTTCCAATGATTTTTTTTTTCCTTTTAAGCTGCAGGAGGCACTAACAAAGGATATCAGAGGAGAAACTGAGAAGCATTCTGCTGACTCGGGTGAGAAACATTTGCTTGCCACTGCTGACGACCAGAAGGAGCCTGTGGTCAGGCCGGAATTTGATGTGTTAGAAATATCTGTACAATTTGCAAATCAAACAAGACAAGATTTGCTCATGGAGATGAACTCAACATAAATCTATTTCTTAGCAGCAGCAGTTCAGGGGAGTTTGGAAATCCCTGTCTGCACAACCCCAATGTCTCAGAGAAGGTAACTTTGAACTCTTGAACTCACAGGCCATCAAAGGAGTTTTACTCCAGTGATTGAAGGCACTCAAGTTGGAATGGCACAGAAATAAGTTACTTAAAGTGATGTATTATGAAATTTCTGGAAAGCAAAGATCTTTTTTTATCTCTAAATTATGCTTGGAAATTCATCTGTGGAAGTAGAAAGAGACAACAGCCACATGTAAAAAAAATCACGAGTTAAAATCCTTAAAAACATGCTGATCTGTATAATTCTTACAGCAGAAAAGTCTTTACCATAAGGAAAAATGACTGAATATCCAATTAAAAATGAATCATATTTTCACATTATTAATCATTCTGAGCACCTGGACTGGGAAGTCAATTAAAGCTCCAAACAAATCCTGTACCAAGTGTTGGTTTCTCACATGCCCCTTCACAGAACAGCCAGGCTGCTCAAGTGATACAAGAACAACCACATCTAATTTTAACCTTTTATTTTGGGGGAAGATATAATTTTAGACTGGCTTTAATTTAGAAACATTTCTCAAAGAAAAGTGATATGTCTGCCAGCAAGAAAAATATTACCCTGAACTCCTTGCTGAACTTAATGCACTAAAAATCTGTTTTCCTCCATGGATACACTGCTTTTCACACTGGGTTCAAGACTCAGCCTTTGCTCAGGGGGGGAACATGTCATGATGTATTTGATGGAGATAAATTGGAAAAACAAAAGCTTGCTTCTCATGGGAAACATCCTCTGAGTGGTGCCCCAGGCCACGACTCATCCCATACTTATCCACGAAGTCATCACACCTCTCCAGAAAGTCACAACACAGTTACAGCATCTTTTTGAATCTCTGAGAGCGAGGGACAACTACCCACAGAGAGAACTGCTCTGTGATTAAGAGGGAGAAGCGTGGTCTGGAGGTGGCTGGTGAGTATGTGCAGTTTGTCTGTGTGTCTGTGTTAGGAGATTAAAATGTCTCATGATTTTATAACGTCTGGTATGTGGTGCTGGCTGGAAACTGGGGCTGGGGACGGAGGATCCCGTACCTAGAGCATCCTCAAGTGACACAAACATCCATCAAGTGCTCAGGGCTGGCTTTAGAAGACCTCCACAGCATTTCAAGCCATGTATTAATTTTACACTCACGTGGCTGTGGTTAAGTTTCTACTCTCACTTCAGCCAAGCCTTGCCCCACAGCACAGAGCTGATGGAAATTCCAAATGATCAGCCACAAACTCTGAATTTGACTAAACAAGAGGCACTGAGGGAGCAGCATGTGGCACCACTGCCTGTGGAAAGGGCCACAGTGCTGCTCTAAGGAGTAACATGAAAAGCAGATTTTTTTTCAAGGCTGTGCCTACATTACTTTCTACAGGAACAGATAGACTCATGTCAGGGGGAGGCACAATTGCAAGAAATCAAGTTTATCTTCTGCTGCTGACAGAAAATCATTAATAAAATAATGAAATACTCTGTCAGTGTTCTCTCCTTGCCCTTCCCTAGCCATCCACTCATTTCTGAAGAATAAACCTCAGTGTCTATTCAAATTGCTACCAGCAGTGGTGATTGGCTTTAGAATCTCCAATTAGAGATCGTTCTGCACAATTATCGTTATTTTCAACCTGCTCCAGGAAGCAGGACATGAAAGGTATAAAGTTCAGGCTGTGCATAAAAAAACAAACCAACAAAACCAAAAATCCTGTAGAAACTCCAAGGGAGCAAATGAGGAGAAAGCACAATGTGCCCTCCCTGTGGAGATCTGACAGAACAAAAAGTTGAGGAAGTGGAGAGCAGATAATGAAAACAGGGCGTCAGCTTCTAAAAGGTAAAGTCCATCAACCTTCAGGAGGAAGAAAAGGGTGCAGCCACCGTGCCATTAACTCCTCCACCATCCCATTAACTCCTCCATCACCCTGGGACTGTTCTTGCACGGTCTGCCCTAAGCCAGCAGCTGGGTTTACTCTCTGGAGGTATCTACAGGCATCCCACACGACCACAGGAGCACTTAGAGGGATCAAGACTTCAAATGACAGTTTTTCTCCTTGAAAACACCACTTTTCATCTCCGATTTTTGAAATGCAAGCGAGCCACCAGAAGATTTAAGGAACACCCAGATTGCACAACTGATTTAGCAGCAGCGTGCAGTTAATTCAGCACACCCTCCCAGTTCATCACTGCATTATTAATATCAATACCACAGTTTCAAGCAGAACATAGCCCAGGTGTGCTGTAAGCAGGAATTTCTGGTGAGGTAATTGCAAAAGTGATTTAAAAAAAGTTTTGTGTTGATTCACGTATTCCAGGATATTTCAGTTCATTGCAGAAAGCTTAGGACAGCTGGAGGAAGTAGTTTAAAGACAGGAAAGAAACACATGACAGAGTAAGAGACAAAAAAAACGACCCTCACACAAACAGGCTCCATTTCAACTTATTTTAGAATTAATCTCTGCCTTCTGCACCCTCCACGTATTTTTCTTTCAACCACCTCAGCAATTCAACAGCAGTAATGTGAGCACAGGTATTAGACAGAACCTTTTTTTATTCCCTTTGTTTTAGGCTTGTAAGTTGACGTGTGAATTGGAGAACAGTGAGGGCTGGAAGTGAACACCTCACTTCACAAAAAGAATTCAGCGCTGGGAAGGGGAGCACTGCTGCACCTCCCACCTGGCTGAGGCAGCTCAGCCTTTGTTTCTCACTTGTTCCTTTACACACAGAACCATCATTTTCTGGGTTACTCACAATAGTTTTGAATGATCTGCGTGGAAAGAGCAAAACCTCTCCTGAAGCTGGTAATTACTATGAAAATACTCCTGTGTTAGTCACAAGGAAGTAAATGGAGAAAAAAAAGCGAGAATAAGTCGTGTGGGTTTCTAAATTATTCTGTCTACCTCATAAAAGTGGAGTAAGTCCTGTTTTGGGAGCTTCTCTTTTAAGAGGGACTTCAGTAATTTTTGTCATGAGACCTCTTACAAGCTCAGCTCCTGGAACAAGGGAACTAAAAGGAATTAGGTTTGACTTAAAAAAGCTTTCAGTAGTCCTGACAGGAAACCATTTATTTGNGGAAAACATTTTTTTTTGTGGGGGTTTTTTTTGGTTTTTTTTTTTTTTTTTTTTTTTTTTTAATTATTTACACCACCAACATCTTTTTTTCCAAAGATAATGGACTCATTATTGCACAAATGTCTGGCTTTTAAATCTTCAAATTCTAACCTAAACCAGTTTGGGTAGGGCCAACACAGGGCTCATTTCAGCTGCAGACTTGGACTGTTTGGGGAGGCCAGAATGTGACCCTGGGTGAGGGGAACCAATTCAGAATGATAGTGAGATGCTGAGCCCTCAAAGCCAGCCAAACCCAGCCCTGCTCTCTCAGGGCACCACTGGCAATAAGGACACTGCCTTTCTGACTCACTTTTCTCTTTAAAGGCACATTTCTGCTCTTTATTTTTGCTGTGCCCTCTTGCACTGTAAGAATTCCTGACAAACTCCCATATTCCAGCACTGAAATATCCGGGCTGGACCTCGGCACAACCATTGCTATTGTAGCTCACATTTCCTGTTTGTGCTCGCCCGGCCACCAGCACAAACCCCCTCAGCAGTTGCCCCCTTGGCTCCAGCAGCAGCAAATAAAAAGTAAGAGACAAAAACAAAAACACCAACAATGCAAACAGCCAGAGCTGGCCCTGAGCTTTCGAGGTGAGGAATTCGGTGCCATTCATCCCTTCGGGGATTTCACATCCCCAGGGAGAGGGGCAACCTTACCCTGTCCTCAGCCACTCGTTTGAAGCACTTTTTTTTTTTTGGCCACATCTCTGGCCGTTTTTCAGAGCTGAAGTGAAACCAAAGCACGAGGCAGAGCGTTGGGTGGGGATGGTCACAGCCCATGATCCCAACCCAGCACTCCACCTACTGTCCCCTGCTCCGGAGCCCTCCGGCACCGCCACCCCATTCATTCATTTTCAGCAGCACAGATCTTTCAGAGATGTACAAACACCAAAAATTCCTCATGAGTTACCCTCAGCCATCCTCTGCTGGTAATGAGGTGATTCATGCTGTTCGTATTTTAACCTACCACCAACAGAAAACATCTCAGGACTGAGGAAAAAGCCATGTACTGCTAAAACCAGTATTTAGAGTCATTAATCATAATAGTTTTACTTCCTACAGAACCACATCATGATTACTATTTTTAAGAGTTGTTTTTAAAGAATTGTGAAAAACCTTTAATGGGCTTCAGGAAAATAAGCCAGCAGACTTGTTTTGAAAGTGTCAAAATGGAAAGCATTCTTGGAAGAGTGGCTTGCTTCCCTGCTCCTGCTTTGAAGATCTGCTCTGTGCCAGCCCTTAGCTCAGTGCCAAGTGCAGCACGAGAACTGTTTCCCAAAAAGCCATGTCAGATTTTACATCCAGTGCTGGCAACAACTAAGAAAGCAACATTAAACTAGGAACTGACACATCAGACAATGTTCAGGCCCTTTCTAACATATAGAAAGCTCTCAAATCACAGGAACAGCAATTAAAAGCCTGGTATCAGACCGACACGCTCGACCTGTCCCTCTTGCACCAAGAACTGGTGACCAAAAAAAATCCCAAATCAGATGTGAACCAAAATGATCCTGAGGCAGCAACACCCCTCCCACACTGAGGCTGCTTGAATTTCTACTTTTAGCAAACTGCTTCCAAGTGCTCTCTTCTCAGCTAACCCTGGGATCTCTCCTGGCACAGGAATTCAGCTCCAAAAAGCAGCTGGTGAGAGATGCTCTGAAGGATCCAGACAAATGGCAATTTTCAACACTGGAAAAGCAGCTAAAATCAGGTCAGGGAAAGCAAACATCAGAGTCATTCATATACTGCAGCCATTGCATAACCACTTCCACAGCCTGCCCAGCACTTGGGGATGGTCATATCCAGTAAATGGATAATCCAGTGTATTTAATTCAGATGCACCTGTGTGACAGCTGAAGGAGCCTGAGCAGGTGCCTACATGCCATCAATTCCTCCACGTGCCCTCAGTGGCACAGACAATGCTGCAAGTCCCAGCAGAGCTCAGCACCACATGGGTGGGCCCAAGGGCATTGTTCTCCCAGCATGTAATTGCATTCCCAACAATCTCCCTGTACATACAGCTTTAAAATGAGCAATTAATTAAAAGCAATTTGAAAGCACTTACTGGGTCTATTCTCTATTGCCAGCAAATCCAGGCACTAAAGCAGGGGAGGATTTGTTTTGTAACTTTTCATTTCTTTGAGTCAACAGAAGAATAAGTTTTAGCATTATGAAGAAATATAATTAAAGCGTATAGAACATGAAAAGTAGATCAACAGTAATGCACAAGTGAATATTGAGAGCCTCACTTCATGTGTCATATTTCTACTTTTAGAGGGAACTGCTGTACAAATAACAAAGCAAAATAATTACAACTCCTCCCTTTGAGAGCTGGAGCTTCTAATTGCTTTGTTTCCAGATGGGTTAAATCCAGAACACCACTCTGAAAGAGTTCACCCCTAAAAGCTGCAGCAGCAGCCTCACGTTAGCACTCCTTGTTCCCTCTCACACTGAGCAGATACCAAGCACTGTTTTACTACAGTGATAACGTATTCCATGCTCACCTTGCCGGTACAGCTGCAGTGATAAGAATATTATCACAATTAAAATGCAAACACGGTTTGTGAGGGCTGGGAGCTGCTGTTTTTACACTCCCTCTGCCATCTAGTGGCAACAACCGCGTGGCTTCCACCGAGGTGTAAACCATGAGGTGCTCAGTGCCCAGAAAGTGTTAATTGACCTGAGCAGACCATGCTAATCACTAAATCTTGCACAGGAGGAAAAAAAAAGGGAAACAAATCCTGGCTTCTTTTCGAGGAATTCCCTCAGTGAAACAGGAACATGCTTATCTGCCTCAAATATTGAAAGCAAACCAGTATTTTTCGTGTAGTATTACACTTTAGACGTTGATGGTACATTTTTATTACATTTTACTCTATAACCACCTTGTAATTACTCAGTCTAATCTATTCAGTCCGTTTCCTCCTCCTAACAAGGTTATGTGAAGCCTTCCCTTTTATGTTCCAAATAAGTACCTTCCCTAACAATATTAAACTCAATTGCTTTTCCTGGGTGACACATCCCTGTAATCTTTGGAAGGCTGTTAACTTCCCAAACACCCACCCTAAGTTGTACTGATAAACCAACTGAGAAGTTGTATTTTCTATAAATTATTTCCCTGTCAGCTCAGGTCATGGCCCAAGTACCTCCACGAGGTTCACATATCCCACAGGATAATCAGAGATGTATTGTGGGATTTAATTTTTCTACATTGAAGTAATTTAGAACATTATTTTTTCAATATAGAGTAAAAGAAAGGTTCCACCTCCTTTAAGAAAAGAAGTGGTGCTGTCTTAGGAAGATTTCATATGCCAAAATCACCTTGGAGTGGCCTGGGGTCTGCCAATGCTCAATGCACAAACTTGGTTTTGTTTAGCAGGAATTCCTTCCACAGCCTTTAAGACAGAAGCAACACTCAGAGTAAATCTGAGGCTGCTCATCCCATGCCATTCCATCTCCCAGGCACTGCCCTGCTGGGGGGAAAGGCAGGAGTTTCTTGTAGTGTCTTCTGTGTTATTGTTAATGATGGAAGCAGCTCTGAAAGTAAACATCTGTAATTGTTCCAAATACAAGATGACATTTGTTGCATGAACTGGTTTTAATTATTTTGTGGCCATGAATCCTTTGCTTGAATCCAGGACAGTGGTTTCATAACCCAGGAACTAATCCAATGGCCAAAAGCAAAACACACCCAAACATTTCCCTGACATTCATAGCTGAGATAAACAACATCATGCAAATTTTCATATTTTATCTTCAGAGAAAAACATTGTTCTTGCTATTATTTTCAAAGCAAAATTAATACAGACTGGACTTTAAAGCAGCTGCCTGTTTTGGTGGCTTCAGTTAGAAAAACGATCATTTTAAGCTACTAAAAAAATACTCTGAAAAATTTTAAATGGAAACACTTGAGCTACACACAGTAGAACACATTTAAATGAGGAGATTAGAGGATAGAGCTTGCAGATTTGGCTCATTGTTTCAAAGTGAGGGTTAAGCAACAGCAGGCCAATATCCACAGTTCAACAAACACAGAGCTTACAAACTACAGAACATGATGATGCAGTGTATAACATGGACAGCATTCACCAGAGCACCAACTTCAGATGCATTTAACCTTTAGAACTTAGAGAAAATTATTTATTCACCTCTTTTAAAATATGCAACAATTAAAGTACTCAATTCAGAAAGGACATGGTGTGGAAATATCCTTACCAAGTAGAGCAGAAAGGTGTGGAGACCTGTTCCAAGGCCAACAGAGGAGAGAATGCCCAATCCTACCCAGTAGGCACACCAGAAGAACTTTTTCTCCATGTATCGCACATACTGAGCAAAGAAAGTCACCAAAAAAGAAAAAAATACATAAATTATGAAACCTCCAAGGGAGAAAATTAAGCTACAAGTTAACACAAGTTATCTGGATTATAACAACTGAAATAGACTCCTAAATACTTCTATTTCCAATTGATTACAGTAACAACACAGACATGTAGAGGAAACAGTGCACTTTCAAAAGAAAAACCCCTCACATCTTGGAATCAGCAAATTTCCAAGAAGATAGATGGGAATTTGGGTTCAATAGTAGGAGGTTGAAATCCAGAACAGGCCCACGAGGAGCAGTGTCAGAGCAGAGCCTGGGCAGCTCAGGGAATTGTCTGAACAGTTTAAATAAAGGATTAAGATCAGCTACACTCCCAGTGACTCTGTTGGATGTCGCATCTTGGAGCAGTGAGTAGCAGGTTTGTTACTTTTAGGAAACCATTAACATGCTGGTTGTGTGCTGCACCCAGAAATGAGGGGATATGGGAAAGTCACAGCAAGTTCTGACTATTTTACACCATCCACGGACCAGCAGCACCAAGGTGAAGTTTACACCATTCTTATCCAGGCTCCAACATGCCAGGGCACAAAAACATCCTGAAAATGCCCAGTGCACACAGATGACACCTCCTTAACAGGGAGCTCCTGCACTGGCTGTCACCTGAGGGTGACACTGCCCTCAGCAGTCCCAGAGGATCAGGTTTCTTCCCAGCAAGCTCAAGGAAACCTGGCAAGTCAGGACTGGGGCTCCAGAACTGCAGATCCCTCAGGCAGGCAGTGCCACACCACAGCAGGAGGGATGGAAGCAAGTTCTCTGGAATTGGGAATCTGTCATTTCAGAGCTGTGACATCAGTTGGAACTGGTTTTTAAAAGGGCTGTCTGTCCTCCAGGAAAATTTGAAACTCCAAGAGAAATGGGGAGGGGAACTTCCAGGGCTGTAAAAGCACCAGGCTTTGTGTTCACAAAAGCTCCACAAAGCCTTCAAATGACCATTTGAAAACAATAAGAAGGATCACAGAACCAGAAATAGAATCTGAACCATGAAACCATTTTATACCTCTGTATGTGCCTGTCCCAGCTGGGCAGGAGACACTTCCACAGAAACACAAGATCATTTCTTGGGAAGCACGAGGCTCTGCCACGGCTCAGGATAACATTTCCCCTCAAGGGCTCCCACCACTATTAAAAGCTTGCTGATAGCTGTGAAGGAGTGCTGCAGCACCCGAGGTGTGCTTTACTCAGGAGCACATGAGACACCTCCAGATCCACCAGAACAGATCAAATAGCACAGCTCATCCCCCCCACCTCTGAAACACAGCTCATGCACACCCAACAGAGCAGTCACGACTTGAGAAACAAAACCTGAGCGAGCAGTTCAAAAGACACATTATGAATTCATGGAGATCCCAGCACAATTCATTCAATTCCCAGCACAGGGAAGGAGTGTGAGTCAGGGAAGCAGGGGTGGTACCTGTTGATGTGCTCCCTCGATGTAGTACAGGGCTGTGAGCACTGCCAGTGCCAGCAACACACACACCAGGACCCCTCGCCGATGCCACAATCTTAAAGACAAATGGCAAATTAGGGTTTTTCATCACTGAGCATGCATTTCAAAGTAACTCAGTTACCCCTGGGGACTGGGGCTGCCTGGATGTGCTCAGCAGGGACAATGGCAGCAGTGTAAACCTCCCAAGAAAATATCAGGGGAGCCTTTACTCTTTAGGGAAAAATCTCTGCATCTCTGTCAAGTGAGATCAAAGTTCAGCCATGCATGTTTTATATTTTTTTAACGAAGAAAAACAAAGTAACTGTCTGAAAACAAACACAAGCTGAAAACAATTCAGCTTCTGGAGCCAAGAGTCAGACCCAGGCCCTGAGCAGCAGCTGTGGCCAAGCACAGAGCAAAGCAGGCCCTGCACTGGCCCTGGGCAAGGACGAGCAGGGTGGAATTCAGAAGTGCTGATTTCCAACTGTGCTGCTGGGCAGAAGCACAGGGACAGTCACAGCAACAAATCTTTACATTACTTTGTTTCCCCTTATCTATTAAAATTAATATCTTGCAACAGCTCCAAATTTAATAAATACATTTTAGGTAACTCTGAAGTATTAGGTGAGTAAAGGGAGACAAGTGTTTTCCAAAGTAATTTGTTACCAAATAACTCTTGAGCATGTTTAGTTTTACTGTTTTTTTTTTTTTCTGCTTGATGTGTATGTGGCCATACAGAGTAGATTAGCAGATACATTTATTATCTTCCAGAAAACACTGTTATATTGTCACCTAAAGATATATAAAAAAGCATCACTTAAAATTCCCAGACTATAATAGCAAACAATGAACATAACTTATCTATCTAGACAGAAAGATAGAAATGTGAGGCATAATACAGGGAAACAGTCACAAATATTTCATATTAAGAAAAGTGAAAAGAACACTCAAAATATTTAAAAATGAAAGTTAGTGCTGCTTACATTAGTATGACAATTGAATTTTCAAATTATTGTTATTCAAAACACAGTTTATGCAATGGAACACAGGAGATCATTAAGAGTCAATCTGAGGTCTCAACTAAATAGCTTGTAATAGTCAGGGTTATTTTCTGTAAAGATTCTGTCAGGGGAGTGCCAGACAACTGAGTGTGCTGCTCAGCAGAGGAGGCAAGTGCTATCTGTAACAGAATTGGATGTCTAGGAAGCCAAATAAGATTTGAGGTCTTAAAATAAATCCTCAAATGTTATTTCTGCTTAGTTTAAATAAATGCCTGGAGATTCAGAAATTACAGATGTCAGACCTGGTAAAACAGTTCTCAGAGACAATTCCTAATGGCAGCTGAAATAATGCACATAATAAAATAAACAGGCTGGGGGGTTGATTTTTTAGGGAGGTGTGGGGTATAAAAAGGAATTAAGACTACACTACATAAACCTGGTATTTTTCATACAAATAATTTCAAAAGAAAATGGGAAACAGAAGCTTCTGTCAGTAAATCTGAACTGCCAGCACCTCCAGCCTAGCCCAGAGGGGGAGTGAGCACAACCCTGAGCACCAGGCTCAGCTCAGCCTGCAGAGGAGCAGCCCAACAGCTGGAGTCACCCAAGGTGACATTAGATCGTGTCTCCTGACTGGGAGAAGCTTTGTAAACTCAGGTCCAAGCACAACAGAGCCCAGTTAGCAACACAAGCACTGGATGGCTGCTACTCTTGGCATTTTCATTGCAAATTGTACTCATGTTTTGGCAGCCTCAATCCTTGGGCCTTGTGCCTTAAGAATTGGCTCTGCATTTCAGCACTAGCAGGGAATGGCAGGACTGCTCCTCACAAATTCTCTCACTGGAATAAAAGCTGGTTTTATCCAGTGTGAAAATAACACTCAGGGAAAGTGCTTTAATAAATAATTTCCTGCTGTAAAAGGGCTCACAGAGAAGCAAAGTCCTCTTGACAGCATCATAAACATCACTGCAAGCTCCACAGAACCCTGATCTCTGCCCTGGCTGAGCTATTTGAAGATTACTCAGTGTGACCAACACCTGCATTAGTAGGTCAGTGCTTAACACTGCAGCCATGGGCACAAAATCCAGTTGCCTCAAGGATCCCTAAACACTGTCCCACTCTTTCAAATTGGAATATTCAACTCTTCAGAAAGGCAGTTTGCCATTTTCTCCCCCGGGCACCTTGCTGCACTTATGTAATTTAGGCAGAAGGTGTGAGAGCACAGCTACAAGTGTGGGATGTTCCAGCAGCCACCTTTAAGGGACAAAAATACACATGTTCTCTGAAAAAAAAAACCAAAAAACAGTTCTCAAGTTGTGCATCATCAGGGAAAGTGGGATGTCAGAATGACCTACTGAATCAGAGCATGGGTTTGCCCAGAATGCTTAGTAGAAGTTAAAGAAATTATCTTTACTTTATGGTCCATTCCTTCAAGTTTATTAGAGCTTCCAGGCAAAAATACTGCAAGGTAACAAGCGGTTTTTTCCAGAGTACAATATTCAACCTCTCCTCTCGCTCCCTTTGCTTCCGCTCACTCAGCATCAAGGAATCTGCAAACGAAAAGCAAAAAAAATCTATGTAAAAGCACAGGCTGGCAGGTCAGGTGCTATCCCACCCCAAAATATACTGATTGGTTTTTTAATTTGTCAGGGAGTTAACGTGAGCTCTCAGTCCTCTTTCCTCCTGATCCCAAAGCATTTGCTGCCAGTGCCTCAGGAATGAGGTGACATCCAGGGAATGCAGTGGTTTGCTCCTCCCTGGCACTTGGGTGCCCCAGGCCTGGCACCTCCAGCAGCCTTTCTGCAGGGCACTGCCCGAAGGCAGCCACCAGCCCAGGTCAAATGTGACCTCAGCACCTGCTGCAGGGACATTTCCCTCTGAACCTTTGAGCTGGTTCTTTCCCAGCAGAGCTATTCCCAGCCTCCCACTTGCAGCAGATGGAATTACACGTGCTCTTTAACCCCCTCAGCCACGGTGTAACTGGATAAGAACACCTGCCCTCCCAGCCAGGAGCCTGTCCAGCTTCTCCCAAACTCCTCCCATGGAAAGGAGCTGCTTTTGGAGCACAGCCCTGTCTGGGATTGAGCTCACACCCAGCCCAGGCCCTGCTCACAAAAAGGCTTTTCTAATCAAAGTGTCATTTTGTGCTCACAGGAAGATGAATAAAACCCCAAACCCAAGCTGGTTTTTGGAGGAGAATGGCTTGTTCAAAGGTTGTCAAGCTAATGAGCAGTAATAATTTTTAAACTTCTAAAGAAAAGGAATTGTGGAATAAGATTTAAAAAATAATACCAGTAAACGATGAAAGAATACACTTGTATCCAAACAGACATCATACTTGTTTAAACATCACTTACTACACAGACACATGTATTCTATTTTGCATTGTAATAATATTCATAAATTTTAGATTTTTAAAAGGCTGTTGCATTTAAAATATTAATCTAATCTGATCTCCAGCATATTGTAACCCAAAATGTATTATTTCAGTCTTACTCCAGTAACTGAAACATTTTGCCTTATCAGATGCTGATATTTACATAAAAATTGCAGATCTCATTAGTCACACAGCCCACTTAATTTTGTATTCCTTAGCTGTAAAATCAGTTGCTTAAGATGAACTAACAGAAATCCTGGCAAATACTGAAGAACATCCACATTCCCTCAGAGTTACAGAATGATTTAAGTCTTTAAGTAAAAGGCTTTAATTTGTTCCATACATACAAACATGCAGTTAATCTTTTTCATTTAATATGTGTAATAAAAATGTTTCAACCTTGTTTTTATGACCTCGTTTTTAGTAAAAGGTCGTAAAAGACAATGGTGTAAGACTGCACACAACTTGAGAAATCACTTGATTACAAAACCTAATTAAATATGGAACTGGCACATTCAAAGCTGACAGGAAACAGACAAAGATGATTATAATTTCCATGCTTTACTACACAGCACAGATAATTCAGTGACACAAAAATCTTCATTAACTGTTTACAGGTTACTTTTCATGAGTTCTAAACATTGACCCCAGGCTACTTCAGACATACCAGTAGGAAAAACAGAGGAGAGGCAGGAGGTGAAGTAGTTAAAACTGTTTTGGTGGTAATTTATCACTGAAACCAATAAATTATAGTGACACTGAATTTCAACAGAACAGCTAGAAATTGGGAGACTAATAACTGGATCTGTCCCAGAGTAAAACAGATTTTTATTACCAAGAACTTTTCAGTGCCAAAGGGTGGGGTTGTACAGCCTGATTTCCACAGCCACACATCTGCCAACAGTTTCATTTTTTTTAGGGCTTTTTGTTGCTGTTGTAGCCCCTGTTGGTACCCAGGTCAGCTTTGTGGGGCTTAAATGTATGTGAACCAAAGATCAAGAGCTTTGGGAGGGGAGAAGAGAGTAAGAGAAATGTGAGTGGAAATACACAGCATGAATCTATTCCGTGGCTTTGAAATCCCAAATCCTTCAGGTTTAGAGCTGACGGAGGTTTGTAAGATTGCTTCAGGCATCCAGGCCCTTTGCATTAAGTGGGCATAAAGTCACAGAATCCCAGAATGGTTTGGGGTGGAAGGGGCCCTAAGCCCATCTCATTCCACCCCCTGGCACGGGCAGAGGTGCCACTCACTAGGTCAGGTGGCTCCATCCAGCCTGGCCTGCACAGAAAACCAAAATCAATTCCTTTTCAATCTTGTGCTGTTTTACCCCCCCCCAACAGGGCAGCTGAGAACACAAAGTGATTTTCCACCTACCTGTGAAGTTCCCATTGTGCTGCTCTTTGCTCATTCTCATGCGTCTCTGGTCACAGTCTGTGCCATTCTCTGCCATCTCATAGATCAGTCACGTGTGGGGATCTAAGAGCAGAGAAAACCCAAAAAGGACAAGGTGTGTTTCTGGTTAGGAGGACTCCACAGGCAAAGGATACAAACACCCAGCAGCTCTCCAAATCCAGCTCACACTCATCCTGCACTATACCACCAAACAGGAGAAAGTGATTCAATCCCCACAGTGACAAAGATTAAAACATTTCCACCTACATAATTCTAAATTTTTCACTCGAATGACAAAACTCCCTCACTTGTAACAGCTGCACAAAAGCTCACTAAACAAACCCCTTCCATGACCCAACCCACTGTTGGGGCTCCAGGAGCAGCAGAGCTTCATACAAACCTCACTTCCATCCTGAGATTGGTGCTTCAGGTGTGCTCCTCATCCTGGCACTAAAGCTTTGCAGGTTGTTACTATGTCAAAAACCTCCCTGGCTGAAGGATTAGCCCTCAGTGTGGTAACCAAGATACAGAGCTGCATCTCCTGCTTTGCACAGTCGGGTATCTCTGAAGCACAAAAGGCAAACTCTTCAGAGGACAAGAGCTTTCTGATGGAAGCTTTGCTGACACTGTCCATACTCTCTGCTGGTTTAGCCTCTCTCTAGAGAGATCAGCCCTAAAACAAACCCCCAAATGAACAGATGTAGTTTTCCTTATCCAGGAGAGTAAATAACACAAGAAGTGGGAGCCAGCACAAACCAGAATGTTGCAAGAGCTGCCCTTTTTTTTTCTTTAAAAAACAAAAAACCCTGAACAGCTGACAATTCTTATGCAATCAAACACAAAGAGAGTAACCAGTCAAGACTCCTTGTTTTAAAAATCCTCTCTTGAATCTTAAAACAGTTTCTGGAGTTTTATTTGGAAAAGAGAGTCCCACAAATCTAAAGCATTTTATTTGCATTGTAAGCACACTTGATTTACAGTGTTTGATACGTTGCTTTTGTTGGAAAGAAAAGTGGTGCAATATTCAAACGACAGGTTATATAAAACTGTCCAGTGGAAGAAATTAAAGTTCTACAGAAAAAATACTTCCCCATTGATTTATGTTAGGCTTAAGAGCCAAGCAACAACTCAGGTTTGGTAAACAGGAGTGAGATCACCCCTTGGATTCAGACTGCACTAATTTTGTCAATTTTTTAAATAAAACATTCAAAGATTTCAGATGTTGTATTTGACATTTCAAGGGTCTCACAAGTCAGTTTTAGAGAGGTGTTTTTCTAAACAGGTACAAGCCTTGTGCATTACTTGCAATACAGATAAAATTGCTAGCTAGAATCTAATTATTAAAGTTTTTAGTTAAAATCCAGTAGTCAAAAGCACTGAGGTCTCAGGAAGGAGTCCTTTCTCCAACACCTCCCCCTGACACAAAATGTGCAGAAACAGAAATCTGTCTGGTTAAATAAAGCAGCAGAAACTCATCTCATGCATGTTACAGCTTTTATTCACTGCAACATGAACCCCAGAATACCCAAACCACCTAAAAAATGAACAAATCACCTTTGCAAAAGCTGAAAAACACTGGAAGGGCTCTGGAGTCAGCCAAGGACAAGGAGCATGAGCTGCTGCAGTGGAAGCTCTACAGCATCACTCTGCAGTCACCTGCAACCCAAGGATTGCTCAAACCCCAGGGAAATGGGAACCTCTCCCTCTCCCCAGGTGAGTTTAGAGCAGCCTGACACACTGGAGCTACCCAGTGCTCAGCTGAGGATAACAGGCTAGTTGCTGTGGCAATATCAGGATCAAATGTTCAGCCACCCTTAATTCCATCAGGACAGGGGGATAGTGGAGTGTTTTGTTTCTGACTGCACTCAGTTGTGCTTATTTTTATATATACTTAAGTAAGTATTCACGAACATCTAAAATGTAAGTTTATATACACATGTCCCCAAGTATATACCACAATACATGAATTTACACACACAGAGCTCAAACTGCAGAGGGCAATATTTAAATTACACACCCACACCCAGCAAGCCTAAAGTTCACAGAAAGCTGCTTAGGAAGCAAAAGCCATCCAGAGCTGTTGAGCACACACAGCAACACTAAAAAGAGTGTTCTGGCTTAGGGAACTTCAGCTACATTTTGTTGACTTAAATATAGCAAAGACTAGAAAAAAATGCCGCAAATTTCAGTGGAAGCCACACGTTCCTGGTTTTGAACCCCAGCTTTTTACACATGTGCAAATCGAGCCTTCAAAATTAAAGTCTCAACTGGTTTGGTCTCTGCTCTCAGCTTCATTACACTCCAAGGAAGTTCATTTAGTGCAATGCCAACTGCTCTCCATGTTTGATGCTAAAGCCCAGGCTGTGCACAACACTGAATTCCAGTGCAATCCATAAAACTCCTGCATCTCTGGGGGGTCTCAGGTGTGTTGTTCCCAAGGCAGGACAGCTTTTTTTTTCAGGAGCTCAACTGCCAGAGCCACTTTTACCCTGCCTGCTAGGAAAGGCACTAATCCAGGATTAGCTTTGCATAACACCACCTCAAGTACACAAAGTCAACGTTTGCACTGAAGCAGATAAATAATCCCCTTGCACACTTCTGTAGGACAAATACTTGTCAAGAAGGTCTTAAAAGTTCAACCATTCTGTAGAAAAGCTCTAAAAATTCCTATTTAAAAACACAACTGATTTGGAGACAGGATACCTATCACATGGCAGGGCTGAACAGGCTGCAAGCCATTCCTGGCTGCAGAAAAGAACCTCCCTGGTTTACCCAAGTCTAATTATACTTAAAGCATCTTACAAAGGGACTGGAGGATGCACATCCCCTCAGCTCAGCAGCCTTGATCTGCTGTGCTGCTTGAGGCCCACTAGAAGCACTAGTCCTGCACTAATGCCTCCCCACAGGGATTAAGTGGGGTGGGAGTCTGACCCAAAATGGAGTTACCCTTCATTAACTCACTCCATATTCTCAAGTCTACGCCCAATCCATGAGAGCTCACCACAGGAAATTAAATTCCATCTGCTAAACAGAATTTCACTTCTGACAGATGCTGGGAAAGACACAGAGCCCATCTCTAAAAACAAATTTGCCTACTACATGGAGCACTTAGCAGCAAACATAAAAATAAACTATTTAAAAGAGCGAGGAAAACAACTGTGGTCGGTTTTTGTATCAGGGTGGCTTAGATCATTTGTTAGAGCTGAGCTCACACAAGAACTGCTTTGTAAGGCTGAACAAAGAGCTCAAAATATACCATTGAGCTTTAGTGCAACCCAAAACATGAAGTATAAAAAGACAATTATTGCTAGTCAAAAATGCAAATTGGTCAACAAAAAGGGTTTATGGTAACTGTGACTGGCACTTCATAGCATAAGTGAGACAAAGCAAAACAAGCTATCAGAGCATGAGAACACAACAAAATTGGGCACTGCAGTATCTGCTCTCTGTAATCAGAGAAAAGGATAAAAGTCTCTTCTCTGAAGCTCTGGGGAGGCTGTGGAAGCACCCAAGTGTTGGGTGCACTTCTGCAAAAGGAGCCAGTTTTGGACAAGGCAGTTGGGTGTCTGCACTCTCACTTGGAGGAGCAGAATGTGGACTCGTGTTCTGTACTAAGGATTTTTGGAGGACTCCTGTCCAGTGTGCTGGAACAACAAGGAAGCTGTTTTCATGATCTCACTGCTCTCCCAGACATAGTTTGAATCACTAATTCTTACCACTTCGTACTGAAAGAGCCCTGACTCTCATCTCCATCAGTTCCTGCTCACACAGCTCCCAGAACCAGAGTTAGAGCACTTTGTTGTTTCCCCCCAGCCACCTCAGCAACACATAATTTCCAGTTATTGCATTTAAAGCTAAATGTTCCAATCCTGCTGCTTCCTTCTCCTCAACTTTTCTGATATTCCTTCTTCTTTTTCTATACCCCTGTTCTTCAGTTACAATAAGGAGAAAAAAGGATTAAAATCCAGCTTTTCCAGGTGGGTAAAGAGTTGCACTAATCTAGACAGTGCTCCAGATCTGTGAGAGGGGTTTTTTTTTCAGTTTTCAAATGCTCTACAGAGAGAATAAGTTAACAATCCCCTGGCAAAGAAACAGCTTGAAGAGCACTTTCCCTCGAAAGCCAAAGACTGCCTGGCACAGGAACACATTCAGGTGAAGGATGGGATCAGTTTGGAAGTGAAACATTACCTACCCCTTCCAGCTCCTCACAGTTATCCCCTCTCCACCACCTCTCCAGGATCTGAAGGCAGTGGAAGAGCCCAACCACGTCCTCAGCTCTGCAGCACTCGAGCCCAAAGCGACTCCTCTTGCAAAGCTGCTGCCCCTACAGAGCAAGAGAACACGGTTCATGTGACACTGGAGTGACACAGCCCCTCACTTGGAGGTTAATGACTTTCCTGAAGATGACAGAAAATAGAAAAAGTAACTGCTCGATTTTTTTTCCAGCCCTTCAGCACTCCTGGGAGGCATTCAATTAAAATAAATGAGGCCACATCTGAAAGATGTTCCAAATCTCCACTGATTTGGCTATAATGGGTTATTTTGATATGAGTGCATTTATTCCCATCCTAAAAATGTTTTCCTAACTAAAATAGTTTAATTCCTCAAAGGAGAAGTAATTCAGTTAAAGACCACAGGTTTCCATTTTGTGGGTTATGCCTCTGTACACCAGACCTATTTTCCAATTCCTACCCAAATAAATCATCTTAGAATTTAGAGTTAAAATTCCCTTTTTTTTTCAAAGAGACTTTGGGATGCCTTTTAGGAAAGACTGTTGTAACATGAGCTTCAGGATGCAATTTCTTTTGAGTTACCTGAAAGTTCTGTCCCTGCCATTAAAGCCACACATATTAAACTGATCTTTTTGGTGTATTTTTTTCTGATGAAACATGAATTTTGATTACATCCAGTAGTAGAATCAGGTGCTGTAATAAAGCAGTAGAGATGCTGTGCAACAAATAGATGAAAAGGTGAGATCCAGGGATGAGAGGATATGCAGAGGAGGCACAGCACAGATGAAAAGGGATGAACACAAGGACCTGACAAAGCCCAGAGTGGCTGAAAGCAGCTCCTGAGACAACAAATTCTGCTTTTCACAGGACCAGTCTCTAAGTGGAGCCAATTCAGATTTCACACTTGGCCATCCAGTGAGGACACGCTGCCCAGACAAGGCTCACAGAGGCCAATTCTAAGCCCTGGGAGAAAGAAAAATATTCTTTTAATAAGCTTGAAATACCGTGAACAACTGCCTGCCTCACTAATTAAACATCTCCTGGCTCCCTCTGGTCCAAGCAGCACCAAAACCAGCAAGGTTTGGTGGTTTTGGTGCTGTCCCATGACTATTTGAAGCTGGTACAAAAAGCTCAGTGTTGCAACAGCTTCAGGGTTGTGCCCTTTGTCCTCAGGGAACAGCAAAGTCCACCAAGCTCACACTTGTCCAGAAGGAAGAGAAGTCAAAGTTCCAACCTGCAGATAACTCTGTCTCCCATCACAATCCATTAGGAATTATAGGGGTTTTTTTTGTTATAAACCCACAGTTTTTTAAGACATAAGGAATCTCCAAGCATGCACTAATGGCACAGATCACCCTAAGGAGAGCTGTTCATGAGATGCAGTCAGAGGCAGTTATGACATTCAGAAGGAATTCCAAGACAACAACTTAGAGAAAAGCTTCCAGATGGAAAGAGTGCAGTTGTTCCAGCCTACTTCCCTTCCTCATTGCTACCACCCACTTGAAAACTACCGAGCCTCCTCCTACCCTTCCCCACAGCAATTACAAACACCCTTGACTTCAGCAGCTCAGCAGGACACGAAACAAAGCTCAGACTAATAGAGCTCACCTCACATTGCACAACTGGAAACTGGGTTTTGAAACCCTCACCTGAAAACAGGGGATGAAGCCAACGTTACAACTGTCACTTATCCCATCAGGAATAAAGGCAAGTCTATTCCATGCTGCAGAAATAATGGCTTGGAAGAAGGACGACTGACATAACAACGACTGTTTCAATGGGAAAATTAATGCATTAAGAAGAGCTGATATATATTATCATAAGGTGTTAGGAAGCATGAGAACCCCCCACCAAACTGAGACGAAACACACTCTAAAAGAGCAGAATTCCTAACAGCAAAACAGCACAGAAATCCACTGCCCAAACACAACACACGTGGTTTGAGGCATGAAAGAGTAACATCACACTTGCTCCACCTCAACCCACACTGTCACCATTAACTAAACCAGGATACTCACTTGTTGGTAAGCACAGAGCAGAGAAAACAAGGGCAGGAGAAAACCCTGAAGAAATGTCATAGGTGCAATTGAAAGGGGATAACTTGGATTCACAGCACTTTATAGATAAATAGCTGCTATCAAACACGCTTATCAACCCTTCCCTCAGGTCACCTACATGACCTGCCAAGCATCTGAGAGGCAAAACTGGAATAAAACGGGAATCTTGCTGCTTTGTTATCTCCTGTAAACACCAGATGACATTGGCTAGAGAAATAAAAGCCAGACGAGGTGCTTAACCCCAGTCAGCAGAAATGTTTCCATTTTCAGGATTTGGGCCTCACACCCACAAGCCCCAGGCAGCCCATGGGGATGCAGCGAGCACCCAGCCGGGAAAGCACAGGACATTTCCAGTGGAAAAGCAGACAAAGGCCATCGCTATCTCACTCTCCGCAGGGAGAAGGCCGGATTTCTCTCTGTGTCATCAGGCACTGTCCCTTGGGCCGGAGCAGGGCGACTGTATCCCACCCTTCCCGGGGCTTTGGAAGAGCAGAGCCGCTCTCCAGCGGGGTGAGATGGCAGCGGCTCATTTCTCGCCCTGAAGGCCGGCGAGCAGCATCCTCCCCTCTCGCCCTGCCCCTCCACAGCGTTCCCGGCCATCCCCGGCTCCCACACGGGTCCCTCGGTTCGCACAGCACCGGGGGCCGCCCGGCCCGGGGGTCTCCTCTTGGCGCCGTCACCTCAGAGCCGGAGGAGCCGTGAGGGGAGCGCAGGCAGCGCTGAGGGGAGCGATGGGCAGCGCCGAGGGGTCCCGCTGACGGGCCCTTGACGAGACCCCCGCCCGCTGGGAGAGCCCCGGGCCCGGCCCCGCACTCACCACGCTCCAGCAGCTCCGCTGGGCCCGGCACAACGCGGAACTGGGCCCGGCACAACACGCCCCGTCCCGCCCCGGGCTCCGTCACTTCCCGAGCGCCGCGGCTCCGTCACCTCCCGGCGGGCGCTGCGGAGCGGCCGAGCGGGAGCGGCAGGTGAGCGGTGAGGGGGATGCTCCTTCATAGCGCCCTCATGGCCCCCACTGAGGGCCGGGGGGTCTCGCAGGGTTCGATCCCCGCTCGGTCTTTGCCCTCCGTGTCCGCTCGGGCTCCAGCGCGGCCGGGCCTGGCGGGGCTGAGGTGCCGCAGCCCGCGGCGGAGCTGGAGGCGGCCCCGCTCCTTAGCTGAATTTGGGGTATTGACTTAAAACTTCCAGCATTTCACCGTTTCTCTCTCCGTTTTTAGGTGGAATTTTGACATGAGGAAAGGCTGAGAGAATTGGGAGTGTTCAGCCTGGGGAAGAGAAGCTCCGGGGTGACCTAATTGTCGCCTTCAAGTATGTGAAGGGAACTTAGAGGAGTGGTGAGGCAAGACTATTTACAGAGGCCTGGGGTGACAGGACAAGGGGGAATGGGTTCAAATTGACAGACGGGAGGGTTAGATTGGATATTAGGAAAAAAATTTTCCCCTGAGGGTGGGGAGGCCCTGCCACAGGGTGGCAGAGAAGCTGTGGCTGCTCCATCCCCTAGAAGTGTCCAAGGCCAGGTTGGACAGAGCTTGGAGCAATCCGGGATAGTGGAAAGTGGCCCTGCCCATGGCAGGGGGTGGAACAGATGAGCTTTAAGGCCCTTTCCAACACAAACCATTCTATGATTCTATGATAATTTGCCATTTTATCTTAGCTCTGCTTGCTGAGTCGAAGCCCATCACCAGTGAGGTGTTTGCAGTCGGAAGCCGTGTCTGGGGAACTGTTCCTTTGTGTTTCTAACAAATGTTGTCTTCAAATAACCAAGTGGAAACCAGGTGAGAGCACATGAAATGCTCTCACAAGCTGAGAAACGCTCAGGTAAATTCTGTCTTTCCCCCCTTTCAGAGACAGCCTCCAAAATACACCATGATTTCTCTCTTCGAGCCCGAGTTCCTGAACGTCATCATCGGAGTGGTGTGCGGCGTGTGCCTGGGCTGGGGCATCCGCGGGAGGCTCCGCAGGAAGCCTGGAGCTGCAATAATGCCAGAGCCTTCCCACAGCCAGGGGGCTGAAGCCGACATCATGGGAGAGTCCGGGGAGCTCAAGCTGGTGCTGATCGTCCGCAACGACCTGAAGATGGGCAAGGGCAAAGTAGCAGCACAGTGCTCTCATGCTGCTGTCTCTGCCTACAAGCAGGTTCACAAAAGGGATCCCGAGCTCCTGAAGCAGTGGGAATATTGTGGACAACCTAAAGTGGTCCTCAAAGCTCCCGATGAAGAGACTCTGGTGCAGCTGCTGGCTGAGGCGAAGCGCCTGGGGCTGACTGTGAGCTTGATACAGGATGCTGGGCGTACTCAGATAGCTCCAGGCTCCAGGACAGTCCTTGGGATCGGACCAGGACCAGCTGATGTCATAGATAAAGTTTCTGGTCACCTTAAACTCTTCTAAACCGGTACTAAAAAGACCTGGATGTGTTCATGTATGTCAGTACTGAAGGGATAAAAATCCAAGTTGGGTTTGGTTTTTTTTCCATATCTTCCCTCAGTGTTAATAAAATAAGCAAGTTTTGTAAGATTTGAATTTGTAAATCATGAGTTTCTCTAGCTTGTGTTCCAAAGGGGGAAAGAAAATTCTAGGCTCCAGGTAGTTGAGGAAAGCAGAGCTGGCACAAGAAGGAACCCAGTAAATTTACAACTTGTGCAACTGACTGAAGATTTTCCATGTTGGTTGATAGAGTTTAAGACTTTTGTCTTTCTGCCTGTTTTTTGTAGCGAATACATTCTTCAATTCAGAAGGGCTCAGCTGTTGAAGCAGTTAAGAACTGGAGCTGGGGGTAACTTTAGCCAACTTCCTGCAAAAACAACTGCTTGTAACTGGTACCAGGCTGACCAGTTCAACTGGATTAGCAGCCCAGACCAGTAAACACTTGTGGGGAGCAGCTGTAAGCTGAGCTTCCCTCTGGAGGGGTCTGTGTAGCTCCTACACCTGCAAAAATGTGCAGTTAAGCCAAGGTGTGGGGAGTTACCCTCCATTTAAACAACTGGGCATTCAGGGGCAGACTTAAATCTTGGTTTTCTTGGGATTATCAGGCACTCCTGGGTTTAAGGAAGCACTCTGTAATTGATATTACTGCACAGTTCAGAGCACCCTGGGGGTTCCAGTAAATTCTACTTGTACAGTTTGTGAGAGTTCTGCTGTTAAGCACCTTTGCCAACTTCTCAGCCACGTGTTCCAGCCGAGTGTTGTGAAACAGTCTGCAGGAGAGGGAACAGGATTTCTCTCCATCTCCAGCCATCCACAGACCCAGAGGGAATGGCAGAGGGGCTGAAGTGCCAATAAACACAGAGGATGGAAATGTTTTTATACTGCACCTCTTACTTAGAGGCATAATCCTTTCCAGAGACTCACTGCAGGCTTGTGCTCCACCCTGGCTGACCACAGAGAGCCTGGGGCAGGTGAGTCCCTGCCACCCCCCATTCCATGGCACTGCTGCAGTGCCCAGCCCCAGGATCACAGCACACAAGTGTGGAGCTCACAGGAGGAAGAGGGAGTGGGATCTGGATCCTGATGCCCAGCGTGGCTCCTGGTCAAGAGACAGGAGCTTCTAGAGCTGTTGGAGATCTGGCCAGTGCTGTCAGACTCGTTACACTCAAATATGACAGTATTCATTGAGAAACATTTAAGTCAATTTTATTTGAAGCTAAATATGTTTAAGGCAATTTACATACCTAGAACATGATCTCAATTGAACTGGCACACCCTACTACAATCCTAATGTATCATCTGGTCGAATATGCTGGAGTTGACCACAGTGCAGCCAACTGGTGAAAAGTGCTATTTTCTTCTCTCTGGCATAATCTTTCTCTAGAAAAAGCATTAACATATTTTCCTGTATTGCCCCCTCAGTGCAAGACCCCACTGCTGGTCCCCATTGCTGCTCTGTTGCTGGCCCCTCAGACCCCTGGCTGCACACACCTGCATTGCCCCCCACTACCAGCACTGCAATACTTGGTTTGAGTCCAAAGGTCCTTTTTTTGAAGACAGTAAAGTGAAGCTACCACTATGCAGCATGTCCACAGTCCAGTAATTTATTTTTAAATTGCGTAATTTCAAATTGCACAAACAAAACTGAACAGCAATATGCTTGAATTCTCTCTTCTGTACACTCAAAACAGTGATCTAAAACACCACAATATCCAACATACACAAACCTCAGGGCAGGGTTAGTAAATACACAGATTGGAATCATGGTGCTCTGTTCCTGAATGGAATGTCCCACAAAAGCACAGGATACAGCACAACATAAGGTCATTTGTTACATATGGAGTGAGCAAAAAGACACTAGCATTTTCTATATGCATAACTGGAAAAACCTGCATAGGTTAAGGGGGAAAAAAAAAACCAGAACAAAACCCAAAACTTTTACTCATTTTAAGTCAGGCAAGGTTGTCTGTACGCATTTTAAATTCTTTTAGAGCTATGCAATCCAACCCAGGGAGGATATGCTGATTAGTGTTGTCTCTTGTCAGCAGTCTTGCAAGGTCAAATACAAGTATCTTGGCTTTAGCTTTCTCCAAATATACAGTGAGACTTAAATGCATTTAGAATAGACAGTACATACCGTAAGCTGCTCACATACAATGAACTTAAGATTCAATATTAGAGTGTAACACTATAGAGTGCAAATCAGAATCTTCACAATAGACTTAATGGTAATAAGCAGTCCTGCAAAAGCCCACTTGAACAAAGTCGTTTAAACTATTCCCCTTCTGAAAGTAAAAGTCTAAATGACATGGAATGTGAAAAAGATTTAACAGAAGTGATTCAAATCGTTTGCGCTAGAAAAAACAGTCCTTCATGAAATAAAGGTTACAAGAACACGAGGCAGAACTCTTTGCTTTTCCCTGTTATGAGTTGAAGCGGGGAGGGACGGTGGAGTTTCAGTAAGAAAAGTTGCTGCTCCAGACTGACTTGTGCTGCATCTCACATGCTGTAGCCGAAGCCGGGCTGCGGCTGCCCGTACGGAGGGGCCGTGTAGCCGTAGCCGAAAGGTGCCTGTGGAGGAACTGCCACGCTGGGTCCCGCTGTCAGCATCAGCTGGGGCTGGCCTGCAACACACAACGGACATCTCACTCCTCCTGAACTGAGAAAGTGCTCAGCAAAATGCCTGAGAATTTTCAGGAGGTATTTCTGTGTTTTACCAGTAAGTCCCTGCTGACCTGGACTGGGATTCCTCAGGGCCTGAACGGGTATTTTCCCACAAAACCTCAGGATACAACACGTGGCTAAAAATACTACAGTGTAAAGTATATGAAGAAACTCTTACTAGAATAACCTGAGTATAAAGAAAATACCCAATATAAAGTAGGTATAAATATGCTTTAGATATAAAGCATATTGCACAAGAGCCAAATAACCACTTGCTGGAAGTCTGGAATAGCACAGCTCCTGTATGCCCTTCCTTAAGGAGCCAGGACAACCTTAAATCCTGCAGTCCACAGCCCACCTCAGAAGCCACAGCATCAGTGGCACCTATCTAGTATTTTAGAACACACTCCTTAACACTTCATTTCACATGGAGAATGTCCCCATTTCCCAGGACTTCCTCAGGAAAAAAACAAGATTAGGGAAGGCTTGTTTTAAAAGTGAAATATGTTATTGATAACACATGGACTAAATCATTACCATAAACAATAGGTTGTGTTTCTGTAGCTTGCTCCTCTTCCTTTCTCAAAGACTCTGATGCATCCAGTTTATCCACCTGGAATTGAGACCAACAATTAAAGAAATCTCCTCTAAAACAGGTACTTATTTGTGGCAGAGAAGTGGAAAAGCCTTAGTGGTATGTCAACACCCATCAAGAAAAGGAGACCATTTACAAGTTAAGATCAATTCAAGTAGCAATGTTGGTACTGGTGCAGTCAAGATTGTCTGTTTCCTGAAAAAAACTCTCATTGAGGGATTTTCAACTACTTTGAAAGCTCACTCCAGGCTGAAGCCTTGTACAAAAGGTTCTGGACTGGACTGGAGCTGGACAGTCTTTGGACACAGACTCAGATTTGAGCTCAGTCTCAATTGGAGACCTCTGGCATTGGAGCAATTGCCAAGATAATGCCCAGACCTGGAGAAGTTTCCCTGGAGGTGACACTGAGGCAAAGGAATCTGGTTCGTATTTGGATAGAGCAGACTGCAATAGCATCCGACATGTCACTTGAGCCTCAAGATTTCACTTTCCAAACCCATTCACTCATGCAATTTAAGTTCAAATGCAGAGAATGCATGTGTATAAGACTTGCTTTTTCCACTCCAGAACTGTGTGGCAGTCAGCCTAAACCCACAGATACTCCAATTCTTCCAGCTTTACACACAGTAACAGACAAGCCTGGCCAGCTTCACTGCAATGGTGCTGTCTGCCCACCCCGACAGAAAGGCAAGAGAAGGAACTTCTTCTGTAGTGAAATATTGCTCATTTCTAAGACGTATCCAAGGGAACTCAGCATTTCTACAGTCTAAGGCAGGCCCTGAAACTAAAACCACAAAATGAGGCATTGGTATTTTACCTGGGAGATAAGATTTAGAACAAAGTCAGAGATAATCACGCCAATTACTTGGAAAGACAATAATACAACTCACAAGAGTAACGTTTCATTTCATTCTTGTCCTTAATAAAGGAGTTTGAAGGTTTCCTGCACTTACACAGGGTCAGTGCTGTTTATACAGCTACAACACTCACAAGTGAGTTTTGAGCTTAACTGTGCTACATGAGCAGATATCTGCTGGCAGCTCCAAGAGCTGTGAGCTCCTCCTTTCAGCTGTGAGTTACAACATGTGTTCCATAAACCTGTTCCTCTGTAACCTCAAGCTGAGGCACAACTCCAGGGAGTGGCAGAAGTCCTGAGCTCGAGTTCCCTCAGTTCCCTGGGCTTCCATGGCCAGCCTGGTGGTTGCCTCCCACAGTATCTGGCTTGCTGCTGCCAAAGTGCATGGGATTGTATCCAATGCTCCAAGACTCATTTCCAGACACCGTGCACTGGGGAACTGCACTGTTTTTAACTCAAAACAGCAACACACTGAACACAGAAGCACAAGTTCAGAGATGCAAATCCAAGGAGAATGTGCAGAGTTTGCTACTAAGCAGAGGCATTTGGCTTAATCACACTTGGAAAGCCTCTAGCCCAGGACATTCAATGCATTTTGGACCCAGTTTTGATGCCTCCCCTCAGAGCTGAACAAATATTGACGAGAACAAGCACAAGTTTGAAACCAGCCCACAGGATGGTTCTTACACCACCAGCTTCAGGGCCCTACACACTTGGAGCAAGATTGATTGAAAGGCTTTTCCACAGGGACTGCAATAAGCTGCAGAGGAAAAGTAACATGCATTCAATGTTATCGTGTTATGTGTGCATGAAAAAGAGGCAAAAGTACTGAAGCACGAGTGAGGTCTGAAGATGACTGCCATACAGGCTCCCCCCAGAAAACCACACGCAGCCCACAGCAATGCCTTGGAGCTTCAGGAGTAGTGGGATGTAATTGCAATGACTGCTACACATGCGTAGTTTATGCAAACACTGCAGTTCAATTACCTTTTTTCACACACACGCTCTCCTACTTTCCTTACTAGCTGCTGAAGGACCTTACACTACGTGTCTTAGGTTAGCCTTGAGTTCCAGTGGTGTCTTTACAACCAGCAGTTTTTGCATTTAGTCCATCTTCAAAGCTGTTTGTCACTTTGGTTTGCCCTTTGCTGAACCACATTAATGGGAAACTCCTGCTAGGGCTGACCCCTGGGCTAAGGAGGATCACGGTGGCATTTGGAAGGAAGCAGATGGACAGAAAACCTTGGATTGCCCTTCTGAAGGTCAAAGTTACATAGCAGAAGGCAAGCCCTGGAGTAGCCTCAGAAGAACAATAAGCATTACCATGTTTTGGTTTATTTATGAGGTAGCAAGAGAAGTTTAGTGAAGCTGAAGAGCTTGGAAGGCAGTCTTTTTTTTGGACAACTATTGGAAATTTACTACAGGGAGGAGAACCACAGACTTGGTGTAACAGCTGAAGTTTTAAGTTGCTACATGAACTAGAGCACTGTGTGGATTAGCACCATGAGAACGGACACCTGAGTGAGGAAGAGTCCCTCTGGAAGCAGCCAGTATCTACTCTGCCTACGGTCAGCACGCATTAGTCATGGTCCAGAGATCAGGAACTGGATCACAGCCCTTCAACTAGCAAATGCCAGACTGATTTAGAGATTCACAGACTAATTTCTTATTGTAGGAGGTTCTTCCAGTCAGATGGGCTGTCAAATAATAGCACTTGTATAAGTGTTTGTGTGTTGTTTCAATACCAGGCAGGCTGTGATCCAACTGATCACCTGTATGCCCTTCCTGAGGATCTATTAGCTTATTAGTAGCAAATGAATCTACTTTTCTCCTACAGCACTAGCTAGTGAGAGTTAAACAATTTGCAAATGCTTTAGTGATATTTTTTTTGGGGAAAAAGCAGTAGCAGCAGTGTAGTAAACATAGGAAAGAAAAAAACTCATGCAGAATCCTTAGACTTAGTCCTCCAGACTTAAAGATGGAAAACAAGAATCAACTTTCACCTTTTCCTTTATTGCATCAACCTGCAAAGGAATTCAGAAGGTGCAGCTTAGAAAAATCAAATTCCATACTTAGCATATAAAAAGGTAGAAACAAAAGCGTCAGGGAAGAAATAATTAAGGTACAGGTGAGTAAAAACAAAGGTACACTAGAAGTATCTGCTTTAGACAGGCAGCTCTGCTTCTTGCTGGCTCTTAATTAGCTACACTAAAGCTACATCCTAATCCTTTATCAGAGCAGGAAATTTTTATCTTTAAGAATCTACTACTCCCACCAAAGGCATGGTGTTAGCTTGGTGCAGGCATCTCTGACAAACACTTGTATTGCTCAGCCAGCTCCCCACCTCCCCCAAAACAGCATTTCAGTCTGGCTACAGAACTACAGGGTGGTCCTGCCTTTAGAAGGAACAGCCAGGCAAACTTCTGGACAAACAGGCACCTTAGTCTTCAATGACTGCATGAAAGTAAAAGCTGAACTCAAACTTGGAAAAGTCTTAATCATTAAGGAATTTACACCATTTCACTGAAGATACTCCAAAAGCTTCCACTGGGAAAATCTTGCTAGTGACAGTTGGATTTAACCCAAGTCTGTTCAAATCTGTCAGAGCATTACCAAGTAGTTCCCCCATCCTGAGTCACTTCAAATAAGAGTTGAGTCATAATTAGTGCCATTAAGTGTCAGAGCCACATTTTGGAGTTAATAATAAGTTATCTCCAGGTCTAGCTATAAAGCTGGTTTAGTACACAGTCTAGAATTTAGTTAAAACTTGATCCCAGCTGGGATTCCTGACTGACACAGCACAGGAAATGCCTGGAGCTTGGAACTATGTAGACACTGCCCAGGGTCAGGCAAATACTACTGGTGTAGGTTCTGTAATTGGTAGAGGGTGGAGCCTGCAAGTGTTTCAGCCTCTTAGAGGGCGAAGTCTCTCCCCAGATGGACTGAAAAGTAAGTGTGGACATGGACAGACAGACATTGGACAAAGCCCAAATTAATGTTAGTAGCAAGCAGACAATCTCAAGGCATTCACCACAGTGCCTAACAAGCTCTGAGTGTTGGACAGGCACCTGCTCTTACCTTGGTCAAGTACTCCTTCATGACCTGAATAAAGTATGGCATGGCAAAGTCCATAATGTTGTGCCTCCACGCTGTTTCCAAGACAACATCCGGCCTTAGGAGATCGTAGCAGGTGAAGAGACAAGCACCAAAGCATTCCCTCTTGTTCTCCTGCAAGAACCACTGCAGCAGCTCTTCTGCCAGCTCGGTATCTTTGGATTCGGACGCGTACTGCATGGCATCCTGCAAGGGGACACAGCCTCAGCCTCAGGGGACACAACAATCCACAGTGTGCTGTGAACTAAGCTTCCCTGAGAGCCAACAAGCCAAAGCTGCTCAAGCTGGCCTGGGTGCTGCCTCACCTTGTACAGCCTGTCCTTTTTACAGAGCTCCACGCTCTGCTTCCAGCGGTTGTTGCCTTTGAAGAGATAGGCAGCGATTCTTCGGAACTCTATTAGCTCGTGTTTCTCCAAACGTTGGGCAAGAGAAATGTTGTCAAAGTTGTCATAAGCATCTATAGAAGTCCTAAGAGCCTGGGTGAAGCAGGAAAAAAAAAGTCACACCTCAGATGTACAACTGCACCCACAAAATGCAAACATTTTCCGTAAGTTCTGTATTCCTGCTTGTAGGAGGATAAAGTATTCCAGCTAGACCTGCAGAGATCTGCTCTTTTATTTGAGAAGCTGCAGTTTGACACACATGGGAGTTTAGAGTGTTTCAGTCTGTATTTTTCAGTAGGTTAAGAGTCTCTGAACACCAGGCAGCTGTTCTCTGAAAACAGTAGAACAGCCAGACATCACAACTGTTTGCCTCTTCGGTGAGTCCTTTTCTTAGCACCCACTGTTTGCCTTAAATAAAAGCTGTCACACTCATAACTCTACTCCCAATAGGAATGACACAAAATGCTCTCAGAAAGCCACTAACACTTTTCAGCTTAATCCTTTGCTCCCCACCACTAATTCAGTTTGAAGTGTTGGAGAACATACACTTAAGGAATTAAAGTTGACAGCAAGCAGGTAAAAACTACTGAAAATGAGAAAGAAAACTGTTTCTACACATTAAAGAAAGGCTGAGAATATCAGTTAAATCCAGAATTAAGTGCTTCAAGGCAAGACATACCTGATAATCTTCTTCAATAATGAAGAGGTTGTTGAGGGACTCATTGACTGATTTGTTGTTGTGATTTTGAACAGAGCGCAGGTAAGGCTTAACCAGGGGCAGCTGTTTAACCTTCAAGGAAATCACAGAGATACATTTAAGTCAGTTTTTGTGGAAATCTCTTAGCATCTTCCCTGGCAGGCAGAGGAGCAGCTAAGCATTTTAAAATGCTACTACAGTTTGATGCTTTTTGCTTTGAGCTGGATAGCAGGAAAATTACCTTTGTGAAGAAGGTGACAGCACGAGTGTGGTCAAGCCGAGGGGACAACACCATCAGCAGATCATTGAGCAACAGAGGCTTAAATTCCAAGTAGAACTGAACTGCCTTGTAGTACAGCTCCACATTGGCCACCTAGAGGAGTAAAGATGCATGTTCAGAGCAGGAGTTTGATTGTGGGGAAATCCAAATGAAAAACAGACATAACTTCCACTAGGAAAGCAATACCTTAGTGATGATATCTTTGAACTGGCCTTCTTTCCAAGCATCTGTAGGGTGATTCATCATTGTGATTATGGCATTATCATACTCTTCATACTTATCATACAGGAACACCAGTTCAGCCCAGAGATGGGCTTGTTCTGCAGCTCTCAGAACCTAAGCAAAAGGCAGGATTAGCAATATTTGTTAACTGGAATTTCCATCAGTGCTCCAGTTTTAGTGCCATTAATAACCTCAGGAGCTGCTCATGCAAAAGCCAGGGTACAGACAGCCCAAAAAGGGGTGTTTTCAGCTAAATTTAAAACCTCAGACATTCACCTTGGGAATGTTGACTCTGGACCAGAACAGCTCCAAGTGCTCCCTCATCTTCTGTGGCTTGAACTTGGAGTAGAGAATTGCCAGCTCTGTGAACATCCCCATGTGTGCTCGCTCCAGACCAAGCGCTGCTTCCAACATAGTGATCAGCTCTTCAAAGTAGCCACGATCCTTAGAGACACAGACAGACATTTCACATCAGGAACCATCCAGAATCCCAGATTTTGACAGAACTGACTGTACAACAAGAGTCAGCTTAATTACCTGGTAATAGTTGATTAGCTCTTCCAGCTCATCTGCATGCACTACAATATGGAGCCCACACATCTGAGCCAGGCGGAATTCTTTTCCGTCCACACAAGCAAAGCAGACCTGGAATTGAGAGTTGTGTTACTGCTTATAACCAAGGCTTCTGAACAGGCCCCAGCATTGAAGTCCTTGCCCTCAGAGCCAGTGAATTCACCTCTTTCCACGTGCGAGTGCTGTTGGCTTTCCGAGCACCATCCACGGCTGCCTGGTACTCGCCCAGGTGCACCAAGGTTGAGGCCAAACGGCCGAAGTTGGACACGTTGTTGTACAACAGCTTGGCTGCTTCATACATCTTCTCATCGTAACAGCGATCACCAACCTGGGCCAGAGCACAGCCAGGTTATTCCTGCACATTTTCAGCCAGTGGCTCACATCGAATGCGTGGCATTCAAGCCCTTGTCAAAATGGATTTAAAGGCCAAGATCTATGTGTGTATCCAAAGAGACAGAATTCCCAACACCCCTGTGTGAGTCAGCAAAACAGAGTCAGTCTCACTCACCTGCTGGATATGTGCATTGTTGGGGCCATTGATGAACTCCTCGAGCTCTGCCAGGCGGTTTGTTTTAGCAAGAGCAAAGATTAATTCTGTTTCCACATACGACTCCCGGGCCTTCTTGCGTGCCATCTGCAGATACTTCACCAGTTCTTCCCAGTTTCCTATGGAAAGGAGTTCAGATTGTTTACTTCCCACCACTGGGGACACTTGTGCTTAACTTAAACAATCGGCTGGACCTATTTTTGACATATTTCTACAGCTATTCCCCAACAACCAATAACCTTCACACTGCTCATTATGTATTAATCAAATCATCTTAGAATGGGCCTAACTAACATCTTATTTAAATTCATACAAAGACTCTGAAAGAAGTCTCCAGCTAGCTAAAGAAGGAAATTATAGGCCACTGATTATCTGCAGATGGAATACACTACCTTTTCCCATTCTTATTTAGGGCAGTCCTTGAAGGGCCAGATTCCTCTACTTGCATCAAGATACAGGTCTGGCAGAACTGCAGTTTGAGCAGACCAGGCAAAAGAGCTGAGCAACATCAACATCCAAAATGTAAATAAAACTTAATCATACCACTGGCATTAGCAGCTTGAACAACTTCCATGTATGAGGAAGGATCATCTGCTTTAATGTAGGAGTCAATTGCTTCCTTTACCATCCCCTTCTGGAGCTGTGCTTTGGCCAGCTGGCTCCACACTGCAGGTTCATTGCAGCGCTCGGCGAACTCGTACGCACGGTCCAGGTTCCCAATGTGCTCTATCAACACCTGGGAAAAGGATAACCATGGTCAGTCACTGTCATAAAGGTCACTCTTACAACACACTGAGCTGTGGTTTATCTGAGTTCCTCAATGGATCCACAGCTTTTAAAAGAGGGACTAACTCCATGCAACTCAAACAGCGTGATTTTAGGCTTACTAAGTTTCAATAAACATTTGTTCTGCTTCGTGAGACAAGACACTGTGCAGCTTCGGGCACTTTGCTAATTGGTGTTAAGCACTGAAGTCACCAGCAAAGTCCTTGTGTGGGGATGCAGAGGGAGTTTTTACAACCTGAGAATTGAAGATACCTGTACAGCTGATGTGTTGACATCAAACTTCCTGAAGATAGCAAATGCCTCCTCAAAAAGCTCATTGCTGATGGCAATATTGGCTATATCAGGGGCATCATAGTTATCCAGGCGATTGATGTACTCCATGACACGGGTGCGGTCAGCCTTGATAGCTGTAAGGATGAGAAGGTTCTGCAGATTCCTGAAGAGGGAAAGAAATAGCACTTATTAAATAATGATCAAGAAATTCACCCTCCCTTCTGGAGAAGGTATTAGTTTATTTGCTGTTTCACATTACAGCAATAACTCCAAGTTTCCTGGCGCTTAGTTTTCATTTCACGCACCTGTGCTCACTGAACACTGAATTATCCAGAACTATTTTCTCCAGCAGCTCAATGAGCTCATTGGGAAGATCTGCAGTCATGAAGGCCTTCACAGTGACAGAGACTTCCTCGGGGTCCTGGGTCTCTGACAGTGCAGTCTGGACAACCTGCAGGCAGAGTTAAGGCATGAACAAATGAGTGATGTCAGGTTCTGCAAATCCAGTTAGGACAGGCAAGGCTGTGAATGTCCTGCCAGCTGTACCTGGTCAATCAGGGGCCTTCTGTAGGGGTTGCTTTCCAGCAGCACACTGGCCCAGAGCTCGGGGTCCTTACGACGAACCAAGTAGCGGGAGAGACTCTTGAAGAGGGAGTTCTCATTGCACACCTGCAGAAAGGCACAGCTTGCTCAGAGGGAAGGCACAGCTATGGAGCCTACAGATAATTGCACTGTAACTCGGAACTGAGGGGCAGATTAGAAATCTCAGCCTTTGATACTTCATTAACCTCCCATTTTAGGATAGGCAGGAGAGTTTCCCATTTCTCATTTAGCTGCAGAGGGAGGTTAAACAGCCACCTCCTCCTCTGTGTTAGAAGCATGCACTTCCCAGCTTAATACATTTTAGGAAACACATAGAGCTTTCTATGTACCCCATGACCCTGATGTTAAAACTCCATCACAAGGCAGCTGCCTGGGCATACATACATTGATCAGCTCCAGATCACACTGTCCACGCTCGTAAGCCACACAGGCCAGGTGAGGGTCCCTCTTCTCACAGTACTTGCCAACAACACGACTGTCATAGTAGGGATTCTCTCGCAGGAATCGCTCTGGGTTGTTGTTGCTGTCAATGTATATCTTGGCCAGTGCATTGTGAGTGGCAGGCTCCTCACAGCCCTCGTGAATCCTTGCTTCCAGCCAGGGCAGAAGCAGCTTCAGCCTAGAAGGAAGTGATTTTCATGTTAGAGGTTGAGTAAGTAAATACCCAGTTGCATGATTTCTACACTCTGCAAGCCAGTCTTGGCGTAGGATAGAGTCAGGAACTAAACCAGAGTTACAGTGCTCTGTTTTAACCTACATTTTGATTCATTATTATAATGGTGTAACTTTCTGACACTATGAAGAAAACACATCAAAGTTATTGGAGAGGTCCCCACATCAGCCAAGAATTGGAGCTGGTTCTCCCCCAGGGGCAGCTTCTGCTTGTGTCAGTACCAGCTCTAGCTGTGTGACATGCACTGATGGATGAGCAGCAAACACTGCCAGACTGGGAACTGGTAAGAGACTTGTAGAAGTTTAATACCTGTTTCTTTTCTCAACCTCTGCAACAAGTTCATCAGTTGAAAATTGACCTCTCACTACGAGGATGAGGTTCTTTATCACGTCTTCAGAGCAATCCACATCAAGCAGTCCCCCAATAACAACTGGCAGACGGCTTGGATTCACCTACACAGGAGCATTTAAAGGTCAGGGTGTTGTCAGGGAGCAAGGGCAGGCAATCCTTATCCCCAGAACTGCACATGAAAGCCACTTGCTAAGATTGACCCCATCTTCCTGCCTTTACTCCCAGCCTCCCGAGGTTCTGAACAAGCTTAAAAGTCAATTCTTCAGTCAACAGGTGTTCCCATCCCAGCCCAGTGGCTCACTTAGCTCCCACAGGAACAGCTCCTCAGCAATCCACTTTGTCCTGCAGGAAGTTAAAAGGAAAACTTCCCCTCCTTACCCCTCCAAAATGCTGAGACTTAAAATCACCCCAACAACTCCAAAGTTATTCTACCAAGTCTTCCTCCTTCAAGTGGCACATGTGTAGGATTTACTGCTTAACCTGACTGAAGAATGAGACCTGACTCACATCAGGGCTGATTTACTGGAGGTCACTAATAATCACTTAAATGTCAGTCTCAGGTACAAAGCTGTTTGCAGAATACTTAAATATCATGCCTGTAGTTACATATAACACTGTAAAGATTAATTTGACTCACTGAAGCCAGAGGACAAGTTGTCACCTACCTTCTGTACATAAATCTCAATGTATTTTTGGAGATTATTTCTATACAAATACAGCACCAAGTCGTGGACAAAGTCAAAGCGGTCGCACACAATGATGAGAGGCAGCTGGTCAGTGAGTTTAGCTTCCTAGAAAGAGAAGAGCTTTAGTAATTTGGTTTTGCTCTTGGACTTAAGCAGACAAATAATACAGTCACTTAAACTGTCAAAGCAGCTGAATTTGGAAAGCCAAAACTCAACAGTCAACCAAATAATGACAGCTTGTTGTTCAGCTGATTGTTTGCAATATGCAGCAAGTGGGAGCACTCACACCCACTGCAGGGTGTGAGCAGCAAGAAGCTTTTTGGAGTTTAACCCTGCTCCTTTGCATGGCAGACTCTACAGAGTTTTACAACACAATACCACTATTACAAGCCTAGGCTATAGAGAATATCTTTAGCTGCCACTGGTGTTTGGTGTGCAGGATTAGCACTCTGGGATTTCAAAAGAAATTTAACCAAGACTAGATTCAGTTGTGGTTCATAATGTAAAGCTCATATACAGAATTGACTTTGAGTGCCATGTGTCTTGTGATACCTCCTAACTATGGATTTAGAGAACAGTAAGAATTAAGCTCTATAGCAGTACTACTTCAATTGCTTACCAGATTAATTATCTAAAAGCATTCCAACTTTCAGCATGAGGTTACAATGGTTACAGTACAGAAGCTTAGTCTACGTGGCAGACAGTATTCCGGATGCATATTTCAGATCACTTATTCCAACATGCACATCCCAGAATATAATCCTACATATAAATTACACTTAAGGACTTTACACAGGGAGGCCTGTACTGGGAGATTTACCTGGTACATGTCCTGCACATTCCAGACATGGAACAGCACAAAAAACAATAACTTTCATCAGGAATTTGACAGCTTGATAACATATCTTAGGTGGCTTGATCAAATTACATACCTTACACCTTGGTGACACCAGAGAGTTTTAGAGAATTCTCTTGGGAAGAGTTTTGCCATCTTCAGATATGATCAGCAAAATCTAAGACTATGCTATGTAACCAACAAACATGAAGGCAGGAAATGTTCCCAGATAAAGTTTTCCCCTCCCACACGGTTCCTCAGTGTTGTGTTTGCCAATAAGCTCAGTACTAAGACTACAGAATCTGAACTTTGAGCACACCATCTTTTCCTACTCTCCAGCAATGCTCTGGATCAGTCAGGATATATTCCCACTGACTGGCATCTCCCAGCAGAGCTAAACCATGGCTCACCTGGCTGAAATTTCAGTGTGTAGGAGTAAGACAGATCAGCCCTGAACCTGAAAGCATTTATGGAATTAATTGACTCTATTCACCTGTGTTTTTGGAGTTGCTCAGTTGGAGCTGATTACACCATAAATAAGCATTAAGTTATCAACTCATTTGGCACTATGGGTGTTCTCAAATTAAGTAAACTGTTTCCTATTTTATAGCAGACATTTTTAACAAGTTCTAGGTAAGCTGGTGCATTTACTACAGGTTAAGAGTTCATGCCAGATTAACTTTACCAAGAGCAGTGAGGAACTGATGTGACATTCTCATTTTTTAGACAATATTTCAGGCTCAGTCTTCATTAGGAGGCACTGTCAACACGGCAGATACCTCTGGTTTGAGGACACTTGGATCCTTAAGTGCAAAGGTTAAAACTCATCTATTTTCACAGAGCTGCCTCATTTCACTAGTGATACATCATGTTTTATCAGAACCCCAAACAGCCCCAGACAGTGCAGTGTAACCCAAACATTACCTTGAGGAAGTTTTTAACACGTTCTGGATCATAGCAGTTACTTTCCCTGCAGATTCTTTCCACTTCTTTAATTTGTCCTGTCTTGCATGCAGCTTGAATGTACTTGAAGTGCACATCTGGATCCTGGCTGAAGTTTACAATGGAGCCCAGGAAATAAAACAAACCTGGAGAGAAACAGTCAATGCATTATTTGCTGGTCTCATTTAAAGGTACACATCCCACAGGCTACAGAAATTTAAGACACCCATTTGGACAAAGGCAAAAGGCCAGCATTCTAGGGTTTTCTACAGCTCCAAAATTTTCCAGGATTTCAGAAAAACAAATTATGCCAACTGAATAGTGGTATCCATCCTAAACAGGGAAACTTTAAGGTTTAGATCTGTTTCAAGACAGTTTGAGGCCTAACTACTGAAGTTCATTACGGCTTTCTGGATTTCAGCAGACAGACAGTCCTTCATACACACATCTGTAACAAGGTGAGCACCAGCTCCTCTTGCAGAAGTACAGACTTACCTTCAAAGCTCTTGAAGGACTCAAAGAGCTCAATGAGTGACTGTGTTGACAGCTGTTCGTGGTATTTGGAAGCCACCTGGACACAGATCTGCAGGTTCTGACGGATGTTAGCGGACAACATCGCACGTAGACACTCCAGAGAGTCTTCTACTGATAAGGACCCAAAATAATTCACTAACCACTGCAAAGACACACAAGGCTTTTTAGACCTGAGCAGAAGAGCAGTTATTAAAGGCTGGATTTGTAGCTGCAGGGTGTTTGATGCCTTACCTCAGGATTGAGGAGGTGAGTGTGAACTACCGCACGCTTGATGTCGTACAGGTCTGTGAAGTGCTCGAGTGCTCTCTGCAGCAAACCAGCCTTCTCACACAGCTGAGCTATGTGAGCCCGGTCATAGTGAGTAAACATTTGGTTTCCCAGGATGGCATCTGCAACCTAGAAGGAATATGGACCATTTTCACTCAGTTCCTGAGCACTGCCACCAGTGTTTGCCATGTCCAGCTCCAGGAACTCTGAGCACGTACCTGAGGCGCGTGCATGAGGTTCATCTCAAGTAAACGTGTTTGCAGGGGACCTTCTGAGGGACGATTATTCTTCAGTGCATCCAGCAGAAAGGCTGTACATTGCTGGATTAAATTATATTCCATAAAGACATCCACAATCTGCAAAAAAAGGGAAAGAAATTTAGGGTTTTGATTAGGAACTGGAAGTATGTTTAAGCATCAATGCAGCTGCCAAAGCTAAATCCAAACTCACAGCTCTGATGGTTTGAGTAGAGCTCCTCTAACCAATTTAATGCTTTGAAGTCAACATTTCATAGCAATAAAGTTATTTACCTGTGTTATATCTGCAAGAGGCTCTTCATCTTGAACGAGCATTTGTGCAAACTGCTGGCCTTGATCAGGGCTGATTCTCATTACATTCCTCAGCAAAAAAATCCAGTCTGGAGTATATCCAACCTGAAAAGATGATGAAAATGAGAACTCAGCAAAAGCACACACCTTGTTAAATATAGAGGTCAGGAAAAGCTACTATCAGGAGATTACACAACCCAGCCAGGATTTCCCCTTTTGGAACAGGCTACATGGGGAAGTAGGAAAAGAGCCATGTATGGAGTCTAGCAGTAACTATTCATAAAAAAAAAATTGAGGCAAAAGTAAATACTATACAGGCTCTCAGATTCCCCATAGTTACTTCTAGCTACTTTGGAACATGCACTAGTTACTATTAAAGACAGGACAGATACAGCAATTTAATTTTCTCTCACCTTCTTAGCATACAAAACAATCTTCTGGACTTGTCCTGTTTCAGCAAAACACTGGATGACCTTGTTAGGAACGTTGGCTCTCAGATAGACACTAAGTGCTAGTGTAGGATCTACAGATTTCACAAGGTCTCCCAGCTCCTCCGAGCACTCCAGCTGTTCAGAAACAGAAATGCAGTCAGCCCACCCTGACAGTGCCATGCTCAGATGCACAACCACCCTCTTCCTCATTTATCTTCCTTTTGGACTCCTCTTTAAAAAATGAAGGCCCAGCTTGATAGCCCAAGCTGACTCTCCCAAAAGTGGAGCTCCTCACGCTATCCTACACCAGCCAAAGGAACCTTCAGAGCCAGAAAGAACTGGGTGATACATTGTATCAGCATGTTTCTTCAACTAATTAGCCAGATGTAACCACAGCTAAAAGCACTTGCAGTCAGTATCCAAAGCAGTGGTTTGGGAAAGCACAGCAGCAGCTCAGAGCTTTCCTTGCTCTGCACATCCTGCCGTAATTTTAAATGCAGACTGAGGGAGAATTTGATCAATTCTCTTGCAGTAACTTGAGTCATAATGACAGGTAGAGTGAGCACCTATTGCTCAGCTATTTGCTGTCCCTGCTGAGCTCCCAGCTGAGTTTTCCTGGGAAGGGGGGGAGGCTGTCAGGCAGTGCTGTTCCTTCCCCCCAACAGCTCTGAAGGTATCAACCCCAAACTCACCTTATCCTCTTTTAACCATTTCTCCAAGAGCTGCTTGCGGCCCTGCTGGAGCACTGGTCTGCAGAGCTCCAGTGACTCATACTTGTTCAGCTGCCCTTGGTCCAGCAGAATGCCAAAATACTGCAGGAGAGGGGAAGTCTGCCCTGGCTGAGCTGGAACACTCTGGAACCGGCGTATGGTGTCTGGAGTACGCAGGATTCCCTGCCAGAGAGAGAGAGAGAGATCCACTTCAATTTTCTTTTCTGCTGTTGTGGCTTGGCAAGAGTTTCTCCAGGAAGCTGGAGGTAATGTCACTGTAGCTGTCACAAATGTTTTGCCAGCCCAGAATGTCAGGAGCAATATGGCTGAACATCAGCTCAGGCACTGAGATGCTTTGACAGAAAATGTGCTGTAATAGCCCATTAAAGTTATTTCAGTAGCAGTGCAGATTTAAGTTCAGAACTAGGACACCCTTGGCCTTGAAAGCAAGTTCCTCTCATCTGAATTTAGTCTTAGTCTGGGGTTTTTATCCTGTTTCCAGGTGCAGCCTCAGCTAGAGGCTGTCTTTTCACAGACACTTTTTTGCATAACTGGAGAAGTAAAGGTAAGTACCAGAAACATTATGAATCATAGCCATTACTTCATCATTTATCCCTCCCCTCCTCAGTGGGCTTGACAAACTCTAAGATCATCCAGCTTGCAATCAGTCAGCACCCAAGATACCTGTGAAGCACCAAAGTAATGCTTGAGACAAGAGCAGCAACAAGATTGTGCCCTTGTCACTTAAAAAGTTCACTGAGCTTTCCTGAAGCAAGAAGCTGAAGCCAGTAGAGTTCAGTGCTGTTCTGAACACTTCACCTTTGGGGCATTAGCTGCCACTTTTGCTGCCTCTGAATAGTTCCCTTGTGCAAAGAGTGCATTGAATTTCCTGGCAAAGAGCTCCTCGGCCCCCGCCAGGTTGTTGCGGACAGCCATCCGTAAAGCCAGGTCAGGATTCTGCAGCACGTTTGTGATGTAGGGAATGATGTTCTCCTCTTCCACACACACTGAGAGCACCTGAATAGAGCACCAGGGGAAACCTCCAGTTAGTCCAAATATCAAAAGGGAGCCACAGGCTAAGCTAACTCTGACAGGAAAGTTATGGTATTCATGGAAAGTTTTTCATCCCTTGATAACTCATACTTGTCATTTTATTGAAGAGACCTCTGGCTAGAAAGAAGCAATGTCATCCATTGTCTGCATCAAAGCAGGCAATTAATAGTTTAACTGAGATATTTGCAGAGGTAGAAACACAGGGATACAACGGATCTTTCAGGGATACAGGGAGCTTTCTAAAACCCCTACTCAGTGTCTTCAGTAATCAATCCTAGAGGATACCAGGAACGAGTCTTCTGCTCTGTATTCCCCATGCTCAACAAGCAACTCCACCCAAAACTAGTCTGGGCTAAAGGCATGGCTGTACAATGTAAGCAACTTGTTTAAAGGAGTCAAGTTAGATGTGTATGGAGACAGAACAGCAGATTTATTTTGGGGCTCACAACACTGTCAGACCTCACATGTTCTGAGCAGAGTTCAAAGTTAACATTTCTGGAAACTTTTAGACATAGATATGAACCCTGCAGTGTATCATGAAGAGCCAGTGGGATTAGCTAAAGAAGTGGCTTCCAGGTCAAATTTCCTTACTTGTCCCTTTCTGTTGACTCCAATAATTCCAGCTGTTGCTTCGTGCTGTGCAGTAACAAAAATGGTCTCTCCACTGATCCTGTTCATGTAGATACAGGTGCCAGTTTCCAGGTCATACAAGTGGATGTAGCCATACTTTGTTATGAGGAACACCACATCGTGCTTGTCACTGATCTGCAAAACAGAAATAGATTACTCAAAATTGGCACTGGATAAATGAGTTGGTGCTTTTGAGACTCAGCAAACAGCTGGGCCATTTCAGGACAGCCAGAAGTGCTGTTTTATTTTTACTTGAGTACTATCACAGCAGAATGATGTTTGAACAGCTTGAAAGGCAGTTAAAATATATGGATATTTCTTCCATAAATAAGAACACGCTGCTTTTGAATGCTGCTTGTCTCCACCTTTACTTTACCACTACTGAAGCAGGAGCAGCAGTCACACCAGTTTAGGGCCAACCCTCAGGTCCACATTAACCAGCTGGCTCCCAGTGCCCTGCTCCTGTCACATCCACCAAGAGAAGCTGCAGACCTGTTTGCAGCTGTCATACCTGCATAGCAACAGGGAAGTCACTTTGTGCTTCAGGAGGAAAGAAGACATCCACAGCTTTCTTTGGAAAGGGCTGATTCCCAGTGGGTGGTGTGCCAACCTCAATGATATGCAGCTGTGCAAGAGATAAGATTAATTCTTGCATCTAATTTATTTAACAATAGATTCAACAATGAAATTACAGCAATTCTCTTGCTGCTCAGCCTTAATCCCAAATTTATGCAAAGACAAACTAAGTCAATCTTCCTAAATATTTTCACTGGCTAAAGGTGAGGCATCTGGTGTTCATGTACCACAGGTGAGGGAAACAGTTAAATGTGATCTTTAGTTACCCCTAATTACTTGGAACTTTCAGGATTCAGTTAGGTTACTTTAGATGCACTCTTTTAATTTGGTTCACGTTCTACAGAGACAGTTCTGAAGACGTTTCTCTGAATCTAGCTCTGGTTTTGCTGTAACTCATATAATTCCAACACTGGCATTGGACCACTATTTAGCCTTGCAACACTATTGTTTCATTTTTTTTTTTCATCTAATAATTTGGAAATTAGTTGAGTCTGATACTAGGGATCAGCATCAAAGAAAGATTACAACAGCTTTTCCCTCAAGCTTAGCCTGTGAACCTGAGAGTCACATGTTCCAAGCAGCTAATTAGGCTGGTCATGACATGCCACTTAACTTCCCCACTCACAGATTCCTGCTACACCAGGTAGTCCAAGCTCTGTATGCACCATAAGTCATATCCAGACTGACACAGTCCTTCACTTTCTTCCTTAAATGCAACTTTTTGCATTAAACATTTTGCACTTGTTCTCCTGGAAGCAGAGAACCAGGGTGAGTCACTAAAGATTACAGTATATTTAGAACCAAGCCTTACCTTACCCCCAGCTTGCCCTCTTACTGCAAAACAGAAGAGAGTGGATTCTTCAGCATTGCCCTCCATCTTGAACTGTGCAAAGCTGGCTGCATGTCCCTCGATGGGCTGGGACACTTTTCTGTCCACAGAGTACAGCTGCATTGCTCCCACTACACGGTTTTGCTACACAAAAAAGAACAAGTGTCAGGAAAAAACAGGCACTGTGACTGCAAATTCATTTAATATTGGTCAATATGCTGCCATTTCAAGCTTCCCCTTACAACAGCATCACTTCAGACTCTTAACCTTGCACTAGTGTTTATATCATTACAAATCCAATTATATTAATGTGAGATTTTCAGTTACACTTAAGTTTGTTATTTGAAGATTGAGACAAGCATTTAGATTTAATAAATCAGATCAGTCCCGTTCCTGTAGAAGGAGACAACAAGACAAGCTCTGGGGTTTCCACACCTTCCTGGAGGTAAAGTACCTGTGCAGATATTCCAGTCAGCAGGAGCCATTTCTGCTTGGCATCAGTCCTGTAGTTGATGATCTGGCAGCCAGCAAGGCTGGAGTGGCGATCAAACATCTTCACGGGCTGGGACTCCCCCTCCATGCTCCAGTGGTAAACTGCATTATCCGTCACGAGGGCAACAGTGTTCAGAGAGATCCACTTCCAGAAGGTGACATCATCTGTCATGGTGTGAGCCTTCATCTTGCTCTTCATTTCAATGTTAAAGATTTGCAGCGTTTTCCCAGCTAGAAGACACAGCGTTGTTAGCCACGTGACAGAGCAGAGGAGCGGCACTAGGACATTAAACCCTGGGGACCTCCTTCAAGAAAAAGCTGTTCTACACTGGCAGACCTTCAGGGATCAGCTTTCACTTTGAGCCAGATCACACTCCCAGGGCTGATTTTACCCATTTGCCACTACTGAGCAATCAAACAGATGCAGAGAATGGAGGAGACAAAAGCTTCAGCCACACAAACGGGTTGGAGGATACTTCACGTACATCAAAACCAGGTTACAATCATGCTGAGGCTCTTTGGAGTTGTGAGGGAAGCTATGCCAGTGACATTAAAATCTATGTCCACATCTGTTTTAAGTATTAAAAGGGCACAACATGGGACAGTCAGGTTGGCAGAGGGCTTTTGTAATTCAGGCTAATTAACCAAAACCGTGGGGTTGCACTAATGGGATACACAGCTACTGACTGCAAACCAGACTGACAGGAACTGTGCAAGGGAAGGACTCTAGTGACCAACACAAGCTCTAGAAGGCAAGAGGAAAACTTCTCCAAATCACACAGAATGGTGCATACAAACATCCTGAACAGCCACCTGCAGTCATTTCCACCAGTTTTTATACCACAGTGGCCTAAGAAATTATTTCTTCCTGTTGAGAAGATAAGAAAGGTTCTGACCAGTTCTACTACTTATAGGAGAGAATTATTTAAGCACACACAAGTGTAGCCCAGGAGGAATAGAAAAGATCCCATGAAACTGGATGCAGGCCAGAATATCTGCCACAGTTACTAACTGTAGGCCAGCTTGAGGAAGTCACAGTGCCACAGGGGCAAGTGCCTGCACCCACCAAGGACTGGTTTAGTTCAAAGCCATTAGTTCAGCAACTGATTCATGATGCTGAGTCAGGAGTTTCTCCAGAGCTTGGAGAAATCTCTCTACTACAGAGTTACTCAGGCTACAGGCAGCAGTTTGTTTCCACATCTAGTGCAGCTGGAGCTTTAGGGTCAAGGGAGAGGACATTCAGGTAACACATTCCTACATGCTAGGCAAGGTATATTACAAGGCAAAATCTAGACTGGAGTCAAAAGGGTCAGTCCTGTTCATAAAAAGCTCAGTATTAAGATCCCAATGATTTAAGTACACTTTGGGTTCTTGAGTAGATTAATTTTTGCAATCTTAATGACTCCCTTGTTTGGGAGAGCATGAAAATCCTCTGAGTTTTAGGCCTTCAGTTGCTTAAACACCACTGTTCAGCCATGTGCACCATCAATCTGAGCCATTTTATTCTGCTTTTTCTTGTCATAAGACACAACAGGTACTAGGTACAGTCAATTGAAGTAACTCACCATCTGCACACACAAGAAAGCATTAAAGTTGTGACAAAACAGTAGCACAGTATTAAAGTCAAAGTTAGGTAACATTGGATACATACAAATCTTTCCATTAGCATTATATGCATTTCTAGAATGACTGCACTTAAGGCTTTTTGGGCCTCTGAGGGGAAGAGATGAACATTTCTGGAGACTTCAGAGGAATGCTTGTTCTCTGTAACATCAGAGATACCAAGCTGGCTGACCTTGTACTTCCTTCACCACACAAGTCTTCCCTGCATAGTTTTACTCCTCTTATCACTGACTGATATAACAAATATGCACTGGTCTCTCTCAGCAAGGACAAACTAAGGCCTTCAGGAATATTTGTTCCCCCCCCTTTCCAGCCCTAGTTTTCCTGTCCCTAAGGAAAGGTTTAGTTGATAGACCTTATACTCTTCGATCAGGTCTCACTTCTCCCTAATATGATTCCTTAAAGCCCACACTTGGCTTCCAGCTCTCCCTGCTCAGAAGCTGCAAGCATTTGGACTGAAGGAAAAAACTCATCCTAATGATCAGCAAAATGGCAGGAAGTCTCAGCTGAAGCTCCCTGCCCAGCTGCCTCCAGAAGAACTGAAAATGCATTCAACTTAAGCTCCCATTAAGCTGTGGAAAATTGCTACAGGATCCTCCCACATAAATTACCTGGGAGACCTCAGTCACTCATGAACTAGTTCTACAGAAAGCTCTCCATCCACTTCAAGCAGCCCTTTATCAGGACTTCATACCTTTTAATGCAATGACTTTACTGGCAGGGTTCATGATAGCACTGTCAGCTGAAATTGGTCTCCGGATTGGGTTGCTGGGGTCATTCATGTCAATGATCACCACTTGAGCCTGTTCTCCTACTTTCTCTCTGATGCAGATGAATTTGTCAGACTCCATTGTCAGAGTGCTGAACCCAATGTTTGCTGGGTTGATGCCCAGATTTTGGAGCTGGAAGAGGAAAAAAAAAGGTTTAGCATTAAGTTATTACCTTGGTATAGCCACACACAGCTTTTGTGAATGCCACGAAAGTATCAGACTTTGCTTTTTTTCTGTAACAAAACAGCCATGCTATCCCCAAATCTGCACAACACACAGTTTTGCACAATTTCAACTAAGCCCAGCAGGCTTCCTGGAGAAGCATTCAAGCACTTGGTATCTTGTCTTCAAGGTCCATTTACAATTTAACCATTAAGAACTCAATCTTTGAGCCCCCGCACATGGTTTAAAGCACACTGAACTCGCCATACTGGCCTTGCAGCTTCAGCCCTCACTCTCACCAGCTTTCCCCCTGAACTCATCCACTGGGTTTGACAGCTATCACTATTGCAAGCTTAACATCACACGTGAGGTGTCTGAGCTTTATCTTTATCCTGGTGGAGCTAAAAAAAGCTGCCTGTCTAGCAATTAGCCCAGGCCTGTCTCGCAGCAGGAGGCAGAGCTGGGCACTACTGAAATCAGCAATGGCTCAGCCACGGCCCTGCTCTACACAGAAATTACCAATAAACCACTTCCTTCTCTGAGCCTTTCCATACCCACCTTTAAATTATGTTTCTTGTACAGTCTGCAACTAAACAGTTTAGTTAACAGCACTCTTGCAAAGCTGCTATATGAGGAGGGAGTCAGTAGAGAAACAAAGTTTACTGCATTTTTAACAGTGAAAATGCAGTCATTGGCAGTTCATGGTCATATCACACAGATACCCAGCTTGTCCACACCTTAAGAACTCCAGTTTTTTACTATCAGAAGAACTACCAGCTCAAATATTCTGGTATTTTTCTTTCTGGAAGACCTTCAAGCCCAAGATGTCCCACAAAGGGTGAGACCCTCAAAGCCATTTTAGGGTGATTGTGCTGGTTTGGAGCACTCAGCTCTTATCAGCTGTGCTCTGCACCAGCTCCAAGGAGGCCATGCCCCAGCTGCTCTGCTCCTGCCTGTTTGCAGTTCCTGATAAAGAGGGTTTTACTCCACTTCCCCTTTGCCCAAGCTCTCCAACAGCACATGTGAGGAGCAAGTAATATCTGAGCTATGGCACAGCAAGTTAACAAAACAAGCTTCACAGAAGTCACTTGGATGGATGATCTAGATTACACGGAGAATATTTTGACAATAAAGGCAGGAAACTTTCAGGTGGCAGCATTTGACAGCTATTAAAAAAAAATAAAAATCAAACCCTAACTCCTTGACAGGTCAGAACTCTTTTACTCAGATTTAAGCAAGTGTTTGAGGTCCAGCATCCCAGAACCTGACCACACATTCTCCAGCCATTTAGAAGATTTTAGATTCAAGCTCAAAAGATCCTTTCACACTCTGAGCAGTGTCCTCTAGACCCAGCACTGGCATTGTACATGAGCAAGGCAGGGTTAAACACAACCCAGTCACAGCCCTGCAGGGAGGGAAGCTCTGAACATGTGGGAGTTTGATCTGGTAGAGCTGGAGTGACTTACTGGGACGTGGCATTTCCTTTTGCTAGGGCTTCAGGCTTAGCAAGTGCCAAATCATTTATCAAGCACTAAATTTCCTTGTCAATTTGGTAAAGGGGGCAGCTGCAGAGAGCTAAGCACTCTGCCTGGCAATAACTCACAGCACTACACTCAAAGGTTGTCGATTATCGGAGCAGCAAGTCCGAGCAGATGGCAGGACCTCTTAGAGAGGTCTAGACAAAACCACCACATCAAAGGTGCTTGGATATTGCAAGACAGATTTACCTTAATCACCAGCAAACTGCCATCTGCTAATGCCAGGTCTGAGGCACTAACCCCAGGTGGGAGATGGAGATTTTTTAAATTTCTGTTATCAAAGGTGAGGTATTTCTTTGCAAAAATTTAGAAGATAGGCACAGGAGCTCTGAAGAAAGCCTGGAGAAGCTTTCTGATGGAGGTGCAACCATCAGCAAGGTCTCTAAGTACACAAACTCATTCTGCTAACATTTCATCGTTCATTTCAACAAGCCAAGTGTATGAACTACATCTGCTTCAAGGCTCAAGTTGACTCTGATGGTGACAATCTCTGTGTTTGCTTACACAAGAGTGTCACCAGCCAAGAGTGGCACTTCCTTGCCCTGCTGGTAAAGCCAACAGTGAATTTCTCGGCTGCACAGAACTCCTGAGCAGAGATCATTCCCTGGAATACAGGTTGTTTCCCTGCCCAAACAGGCTGAAGTTCAGGTGAGCGAGGCAGGCATGTTCATAAAGTGAAGCAAAGCAAACAGAGATGAAGATTACTGTTAGGAAACATGACAGCAAATATTTCTTTGAAGGCTTTTATTCTGCAAATTTCAATACTATTCCATGCACAAACTCAGGAGTTGAACTACAAGTAAAGGAGTACAGGGGGTTTTGGCAGATTTTCTACCTCTTCTTCTCTTTACTACAAAGGGAAAAACCTCCAAATATTTAATGTTGCACTAGGTCTGCTACATTTCGCTAATTCATAAACAAAAAAAAAGAAAAAAGGAATTTAAGACATTGCTACATTTTACTACAAACCCCACTTCCTTGGCTTTCAAGAAGATATGAAAGCAGAACTTGCTAACTGTGCTTGGGCAACTCATTTACAGTTCAAGTTATTTTACACCACCATTTGTTGGAAAGATCAGTTACACCAGACTCCTGTTAGGAATAAAGTGTTCTGTGAAATAGCTGCTCCAGTAGACTGGAACCATGAAACAGATTGTCAGGGACAGCAGCAACTCTTGTGTTCAGCAGAGATGTCGCCTCAAAGGACTCATCTAACCCAAGATCAGATACTTCAATCACTTGCAGGCTCTGCTGAGCCATGCAATTCTGTTATGGCATTTATCTGAGCAGCACTGAGGTGTGAGTCATTGTAACGTAGTAAGACAATGTCTCATTACCAGAATTAGTTTTTCACTGGAAGATAATTCAAGTGAATTCTTGGTAACTTAGCCAGAGAAGTTGTCACATGTATGGGACATCAAGCTGAATGGTAAAACTGCTGACAGGAGTCTCTTTGTTGACTCTTTCCTGTAATGTTCCCTTTCTTGTGACAGTCTGCTTAGCTGTCAGATAATTTCTCCTTGCCTACGAGGAAGGGCACGGAAGTGCTGAGCACACATTTCACCTCGACTCTCAAACTCAACAGGATATAACCACTGCTCTTGTGGCCACAAGCAGCTGCTCAGCCCCTGCCCAGAGACTCCTTATCTACATGCTCCTAGAAATCAGAGCTGGAAAACGCCACTAAACTGGAAAATTCCCTTTTTTTTTCAGAAGCACTTCACTGTGCAATGAGTCACATTAGCTCTATCCCAGGCCATGCTTTCCTAGGCTTTGACTGACCAAGGCAGACACCAGGCTACACTTCAGCTGCTCTTTTAATTCTGTACATGAAAATTCAGAAAAGCAAACTTAAGTCACACAAAACCATTTGTGTTTGTGATGCTCTCTTAGTTACTGCCTGCACTTGAGTCCCACAGCCAGCTCATGGCAAAGTACTTCACATTTACCAGTGCAAGGTAAGAGTTACAGCTTGTGACAGGCTAGGAAGTCATGTTTTCAACAGATAAGGGACCTCTCTAACATTCAAGAGCTCTTCTATTTCTATATCCTTCCTATTTTCTGCCTCACCATCAGCAGGCTGAGGCACCACCCGCTCTCGGCAGCCACAGACGTGCTGTGGGGCTGCTTCAGTTCCACCACTGAGGCTGGACCTGCTGAAACTGGAGCTGAGAACCACTGAATCCCACTCCTTATCTTCGGTTGAGGCTCCAATCCCAGCAGGAAGCACTAAATCAGCACGGCCACCAAGGCAGGCAGGGCCCTGCACCTCAGTGCCTGCTGCAAGGGACATGCCCAGAACAGCTCATAAACTGCTTAACTAATTGCCCCTATCCAATTAGTTGACACACACACACAGTCTCTTTCTCCACAAGACATTTCGATTCTCTGTTATGTATTTTCCCTCTGTAGGAATACTCGAAACTTGCTGGTTTAAGGAATTTGGATCCACTAAGAAGCAGAGAATGAGAATCCCACCAAAACAGCATTAGGCACAACAGGCCTCTAATTCCTGACTTGTGTTATTAACAGAGGATGTAACTGCTTCAAACTAATGCTGTTACAGCAGAGATTTAATGTTTTAGGCTGTATTAAATTCACTGTCAGCACAATACATGGAAGAATTTTGCTGTTTGTCATTTTTAGAGCAAAGTAGTGAATTTCTATGTTTTAGTCTATGATGCCTTGGCTGTCCTGTTTTATTCTCTGTCACAGCTGTGATTCCAAGAGCCATCCAAGCACCACCACACCAGAACAGTACAGCTGCCATTCAGGTTTGCTCTATCAATGAACAATAGATACAAACCCTCTTTTCCTAGTGTTAAAAAAGCAGTTCTGTCTTGGTATCAAGTGCACAGCCTCAGCTGGCAGTTTTCTCTACATTGTCTTACAAAAATATTTAGATTCAGAAGAGTATTTATTAATGTCTTAACTCATTACAGCAGTGGGCCTGGTCCAAGTTCAATGTTTATTTCAGGGTAGTGTGGTTAAATTAACTGGCAATCACAGTTCATCACCTTCTAATTAGTCTGGTTCCTTCTCACTCATCAAGAACTTGTCATCTTAGAAAAGCTCCACTGACCCACCACAGTAAGCATCTGTTTTACTTTCACCCTCAAACACAAACAGGCACATTTTAGGAATCCCTGAAGCCTGGATAGGAGCAACCAGATTTGCAATCATCCCACACACTGAACTCTGATCTCTCACTACATACACAGTGGATTGTTTCCTCATAGTCACTTTGGAAAAAAAAAAAAAAAAAAGAAGTAGCTATATAAAGTTTTATAACAAGAGTTTTGATAGCACAGGAATCAGGTTCCTCCTTGAAAATTCCCAAGGAAAGTTTCTGCCCAGCCTGTTGTTGATGTTTTCTGGTGGCAAGGCAGGGATGTACAACAGACACCACACCGATAACAACCTGCACACCTGGGGCTGCTGAGATTGCAGAGCACGTGATGGGACTCAGACAAACAAACCCTGAAACCTGACAACACTTTTTGGTTTTACACTCCCCAGAAAGCTCCCCCCTCCCTAGCAAGTTAACTACTGGTCCAAAGTACACCTTTAGCTCCAGTCTGGGGTACAAAGCACTGTGCTCCCAAGAGACGAGGCATTCAGGAACAAGGTTTCTGGAGCTTTTACCTTTTCATTCCCAAATCACACAGCCAAGCTGCCAACACCAACAGGTAATGGACCAGCTTGAAGCTGATCAGGACAAGCTTTGTACTTTTTTAACCTCTAATAATGAATCCGTGGAGAACTAAGATCACACTGTGTGTATTGATTGATTTCAATAATTGCCTGCAAGAACTTTCTCATTCAAATCCATCACCTGCTTTTTATGGCTAAGGCTCCAGTTGGATACCTCATCTTTCATTAAGCATCAATACAAACTTGCAAGTGTTGCACAACACCTGTACAACAAGTTTCCTAGGCAATGTGGGTCAGGTATAGTTCAAGAAATTGTATTATTGAGTCCCTGAGGATTTCCTAGGAGCAGCCTGGATAGCAAAAACATTGCAATATCAGTGCTTCTGCTCTCAAAATTTACGTCAGGAACTTCAGCAGAAAAGGAATTAACTCCTAGAATCCAAATTCCTCTGAAATTTTTTTCAGTGAAATGAAAGGAGGAAGTTCAGTAGCATTAAGGGCAAGAGCCACGTGCACCAGGCTCCGAGGGGTGCACACCCACCAGCTCCCGTGTGCAGCTGTAAAAGACACTGGTTCGGCCAGTGCTCCACACTGAATAGGTACAGGCAGAGAAAATGCAAATGCAACCCCAAATAAACAGATAAATCAGGCCGGAGGCAGAACAGTCCTGTTCCACCCTAGCACTGGCCTGAAAGTTCCCAGCACTTCTGGTGTGAAGCAGACGAGTTTCATTATGTAACAGTACTCATGTCATTAGAGACCTGGCAGTGGGTCACATGCAAGGTTTGGGGCTTAAATAATGTATCAGGGGTGCATTGCCACAATGCTTTATCCAGAGTTGGGCTGCCCAGAGATGAGTTTCACCTGAGTGCACAGAACCTCCTCAGGACCTGGTTCTGGGCTTTGCCACCATCAGGACAAGGCACTGGCTTGGAGGTGAAGCTCTGGCCAGCTCCTGAGATTCTCCTGTCAGTGCTGCTCACTACAGGGATACCTAAACTATGAATTCTGGCCTGCCTTTAAACTGATGTTGGACTAAAATCGTTCAGTGCTCAGCTGCCCACCTAAACAACCACCAAAGCAGCATTTATTTAGACACTATGAACAGCTGTAACCTGCCAATAAGTATTCTGCAGTGGTTCTTTTAACAAGGTACCTAGAAATGAATTGCTTTCCATTTGAGTTAGGCAAAAAAGTCACTGTAAATCATGCAAACCCATCAATAAATGAGTGCCCACCACAACCCCAGTTAGCTGAACACAAACTAAACACAGACATTGGCACCACAGGGCAGCAGACCGCCAGAAGCCCTTGGCCAGGTGTGCCAATGCAGCTTTTATTACACAAATTCTCCTCAAGAAAACGCTCCTCAGCAGTGAAACCGAGCTTAATAACAGCGTGGCTTGTAGCATTTCGCCCTTCAGACCTGTCAGATAGGAAGTTCCCATTGCACAACTGGATCACCACTTCCAGACCCCTCCCTGTGCTCCAGCTTCACCCACGGACAGGGAGGCACACACTAACCCCACATTCCCGCACCACAGCCTATCTGGGATGTGCTACCAGCGCCTCCAGGAAGTCACCTTAGAGAAATTCAAGGCCATCACTCGGAAATAAACTATTAGCATGTGGTTCTGGTGCAATGAGAGCCAGAGCTGGAGTTGGGGAGAGGCCAGCGGACACCAGAGCTGGCACCTGGGCACCTGCACTGCCACAGCTGCACTGCAGGGAGCCGCAGCAGCTCCCACATTTCGCTGCAATACGTGCTTTTTCTTCCAGAAGATGACATTACAAGCGGCAACACCGGCAAAACGCTTTAGTCTTGTCCTTAGAACTACACAGGCTTTAACACCATTCAAATAAATAACATTAAGCGGCACACGGACACAGCTCGGCCACCTGCCCAGCTCTCCCCCCGGGCCTTGCAGACCCCGCGCTGGGCCGGGATTTCCCCCTGCCGCTGCTCCGGGAAGCGCAGAGGAACCCGCGCCCCGCCGGCCCGGCCCGCACCGCCCGGGCACCGCGCCAGCCTCGCCCACCCCGCCGGGGCACGGCCCGCGGGGCACCGGCAAGGGCGGAACGCCCGGCCCGGCCCCTCCCGGGAGGTGCCCTTCGGAAAGCGCTCCCCGAGCCTCACACCGGCAGGGCGAACACCCCGCCGAGCGCGTCCGGCCGCCGCACGGCCCTCACGGAGGCACCGCGGGCAGGCCCGGCGCGTCTCTCCCGGCACCGTCCCCGTCCCCGGGCGGCTGCCCCGGCGGAGAGAGGCAGCCGCCCGCCCGCCCCCGCACCCACCTGGAGGTGCTCCTGGAAGCGGATGGGCAGGATCTGGGCCATGGCGGCGGCGGAAAGCTCCGGGCCGGGCCGGGCTGGGCTCAGCGGTGCAGGCGGAGCGGAGCCGCGATGGCGGAGCGGAGCCGTGCGGAAGCTGCCCCCGCCGGCGGAAGGATACCGCCGCGGAAGGATACCCGCACCTGCCGCCGCCGGCCGGCCGCGCGGAGGGATCCCGGCGAGCGGCGCCAATGGGAGCGGCGGCTGTGATGCGCCGCCGGAAGGGACTATTTGGGGACGCATCACTCCCTCCCTCCCTTCCCCGGCCTTTTTTTTTTGCCACATCATGCGACCGGGGGGCCGCTCCGTCACTTCCGCCCCGCGCGCGCGCGGTCACGTGGGGCGGCGCGGCCGGGGAAGGTGACACCGGGGGGACACCGGGGGGACACCGGGGGAGCCCCTGGATCACCCCTCCCCGGTGTGTCCCTGTCACCGGGATGCCATGGACACCCCTGCCCCCGCCGCGGGGTGTCCCTGTCACCGGCATGGGAGGGATCTCCCTCGCTTGGGGACACTGAGGGGACAGGGATGTCCCTGTCACCAGGAGGCGATGGATCCCACCTCCTCTCCCAGGGTGTCCCTGTCATAGGGATGTGATGGAGCCACTCCCCCGGAGGTGACACCGAGGGCACAAGCGTGTCCCTGTCCCCGGGAGCTGATGGATTTCTCCTCGCAGTGTCCGTGTCACTGGGATCTGATGGATTCCCGAGCTGTCCCCGTCACCGGGATGGGATGGATTCCTCCCGCCGTGTCCCTGTCACCGCTGTCACTGTCCCTCACCCCCCGGGGATGCTCCCCCGCACTCTTCCCAGGCCCTCTGTTAATGAGTACAGTAAAGTAACGAAGCCCCACATTTCCTTCTGTGTTTTATTAACTTACAGTTTAACTCCATCATGTAGGAAAAGGTAAAAACTCCACTCTTTTTCTGGGATGAATGCAGTCCAGATACTTTGCCCAGAGCTGTGTGTGCTGTCACACTTGGGATGGCTGAAATCTTATTTTACTTCCCCAGATAATTTTTACTTTGTCTTAAATTCCCCATCTCCAAACCCTGGGACACAGTGTGTGTGTGGCTGGGGAGGGGGGGGAATCCCTCACTTCTTGCTATGAAGGAAGTGGAAAAAAAAAAGAAAATCAGAAAGCATTAGGATCTGCCAAGTGATTTATAGCCCCAAGGAACAGTGGGCATTCTGTGTACTCATTTCAGGCCCACTGGGTGGTGCAGATGGCATTTGACTCATGAGGGGCCGTGACACTGCAAATATAAATCCAATTAAACAGCAAAATTCAGAGCAGAGGATGAGTCAAGCCCAAGTGCTGCAGCTCCAAAGCAGAAAGAAAAGAACAAAAGAACAGAACCCTTTCCCATCAATCATAGGAAGAGGAATAATTACCAGACCCAGCACTTTCTTTATGAGCAATAATATTGCAATATTCCAAAAAATTCCTCAGGCTACAACACCACTTGAACCAGCGCCCAGGGTGACACAGAGCACACAGCTGAGGCAGGAAAAATCACAGCAAGTTCTTCCAATTATTTGGAAATTCTTACATCAACTCCTCACTCGAGCCCTGAAGCGTTTTAGGATTATTATGGTGATAAAACAGGACTTCTTTATTGAGAAGGAAAGAAACTTTACGATGACAAAGCACCACAGCTCCTTGCTCTTTCAGATGCTCAAGGAAAAAAACTTTTATCTCCTTGTGTGCACCTGGTACAGCACAGCACAGCGCAGGAACAGCTTGGAATGCAGGTGGGAAATGTCCCTTTGGATTTAATCCTGCTGCTTCTACCATTAAAAGAGCCCTCCCTGCACATTTCCTGAGCATGGAGAGCTGTATGACCACCATCAGCCAGAATAAAATGGGTAAAAAACTTACAGTTCCACTCCTTACAAAAATAAACCCCAACCGACCTTTAAGAAAAATTTCATTTATAACAGCACTGAGACCTCTTTAAGTCAAATAAGTGCCAGAGAATTGGCACCACACTTGGTATCAGGGCTTCAGCCACAGCTGAGGCCACTAAATTGTTGCCACTGACCTGCAGCAACACCACTCAGCTTGGGAAGTTTTCCCTGCTGGCTGCAGCAGGGGAAAGGTTGTGTTTGTCCTCTTTGGCACTTGGACTGAGCACAAAGCAGAAGCTTCCCTGCACTCCTGTCAGCCCTTTGGCATTTTGCAAACACCCCCAGGGCTGCACAGACTGCCTCCCCTGGGCAGGGGGAGCAGAGCTGCCAGCAGAGTTACCCCATTTCCTTCTCTGGACCACTCAAACCCTGAGCTCTTTGCTGCTTCCTCTCCAGGTACCGAGCTCGGGCATCCTGGATGGATTGGTCATCATTCCTCCTCTCCATCTTCCTTGCAGAGTTGTCTGTGACTCCTTCTGGGGGGAGAGGAGAGAAAGAAAGAAACTCTCTGTGTCAAAACCCTCCCCCTCCCCAGCGTTACAAGTCCTCCTATTTGTTAAATACCAAAAAAACCCCAACAAAATCTCTTTTTTTTTTTTCCTCCAAGTCCCAGGCAGCCATTTGAATGAGTTCCAGAGAGGACAGACTGCACCACAGCAGGGAGGGGAAAAAAATTCAAAATAAATTCATGCCTTAGCTCCCACGTCAATATTTGCAGCTGGGCTCATCTCACCCCTAAATCTTGCTTTTTCTTGTAGCAGAAAACATGCAGCCTGTGTTCTACACACCCATTTCTTCTCTGAATTGCACATCCCAAACTCAGGTTTAGGCAGGACAGGACAGGAAAAAACATTAGGATAAACTATCTTTACAAAATTTCCGGAGGCAGGGGGAAGAGAGAGGAAAACATGCAGATAAAGGAGTGGGGAAAGTCAATATTGCAGATCAGCCCCCATCAGAAATGCACATTCCCCCACAGCACGGAGACCTTGGGACTGCTTCTCACAGAAGGGAAGAGAAGCAGAAAATATTTTCAGTCTAAAATAACAATTAAAAAAAAAAAAATCAAAGGCTCTGAGAGCCTAAAATCTGTCTGAGTGAAGCAGCTACTGCAGCCTGGTCCTGGGGGCTGGGCACCATGTTCTGTGACAAGAAGGAGCTTTAATCAACATCCATTGTTAAAATATTTCTAATTATTATGTCTTGTCAGCTATTCAGCCACCTATTTTCATGAAGGTCCCAGAAATACAACATCTGAAAGGTTGATATTAAACTCCAACTAATTGGTAATTGCCTGATGAAGTCATAATGTGAAGAGGGACACGGAGAACATTTCCTTCAGATAAACTGATGAGGCTCTTCTGCATTTTTATAACCAAAGGAAATTCATGTTTTAACTGCTGGGTTTATAGAATAATGCAGGGCAGAAAGAGATGCTGGTCTGAGCACAAGTCTGCATTTTTTCCTTTGGTAAGGAAATGGAAGAGAATCTGTAGTTACTGTACAATAAATTGATGTTTTGGAAGGGTCAGGAGTAAAGAGGCCCTTTGAATACTTGGCTGCTTTAGGAACCTGCTGACAGGAGAATCCCAAGAATGTCAAGCAGCCAGATCAGTTAGCAGGCACTAATCCTAATTAAAACTATTTCAACATATGGTATTAAATTCATTGTCAGAATGAGACATTCACCAAAATGTGAGACTTTTTCCTCTGTCTTTATTGCTGGAGGAGGTTTTTTGATTTTTTTTTTCCTTCCCTCTGCCCCACAGCTCTCAGGACTTCTCCCAGGGCATCAATGGCTAAATACCCTTCACAAACTTAAATAATCAGCCTCAAACTGCTTTTATTCAACTCTGTTCAAGCTCTGCTCTAAGAAACCAAAAAGTGGGAGCGTGGCAAGCAGCAGCAAGCAAACACCACAACTCACACTGCTGGGACAGAAAGTAAGGATTGCAGAGCTGTGAGGAGAACAAAACCAGAGCTACACACACCAAACAAATTAACACCTTCTAGCCCAGAACGTGACACCATAAACACACAGGGGTCCAAAACAGCAGCGAAAACCACACACACCGAGGGGGATGAGCACTGTGCTTACCACACTGCCTTTTCAGCTCCTCCCTCTGCTTCCACTTGGTTATTTCCTCCTCAGTCACCTCTTCCCTGGCCACACTGCTCAGCTCGTAGGCATCCACCTGGTGCAGCCTGGGCAGCAGGTCCCTGACCCACTCGTAGCGCACGGGGCACACGGTGCGCACGTAGATCTTGGAGGTCACGGCCACGTCGTGGAAGATGATCCACTCCAGCAGGGTCTCCTGGTTGTAGAGCTGAAAAAGTCAAAGGTTGTCTCACAGCTGGTTTGGTTTTCAGAGCCCCACCTCCAGCAGGATGTCAGTGATTCAGAGGCGAGGGGGTGTTATCCTGAATTTTCAGATTTAAAATCGCCCGGGAGGTCCAAAGAGCCAGAGAGAAAGTCCGGCCTGTGTCACTCTCACTTCATAAACCAAACCTTTACCAAGTCTGAAGAAATGAGGCTCTTCCCCACTCTCAAAATGAACATTGCAGCTGAGCAGAAAGCAAACAGCAGGGAGAGTTTAGGGACTTGCCAGCAGGCTTTGGGAACTCACTGTGGATGAAGGGTGGATGTAGACTATGCTGCCATGTCCATCCATGGTGCAGAATGTCCTGGCTGCAGATCTGAAAAAAAGAAATTAAAAAAAAACAAACACCAACAACAATAAAACAAAACATACATCGCTGTGATTACACAGCAACAAAGACAGCAACGTTGAACTAAACAAATCAGCAGCAGCATAGAAAAAAGTTCTCAAATATCTCTCTCTGCTTCCAGAGTCAAACTGTAAAAAACGATTTAAAAAGTGAAATAAAATATATCTAATTTACCACAGCAGCACTGCAGGTGTAACACCACAATAACAACAGGTTTTGGGAGTGAAGCCTTTGAAAGCTGTGACAACTGAAGATTTCCAAGCTCTTTAACTGAATATCTGGAACCACTCAGCAGCTGGTGAGTTGATTTCACAGACAGAAAAATGACATTGCTGGGAAGCTGCTGGCACCCTTGTAATAGTGAAGCAGAGGTTCCAGCCCCTTGCAGAAACATCTTCACCTGCAGTTACTACTTTGCTACTTTTACCAACATACAACCACACTTTTTAGTAATTTGCATAGGTTTTTTTTCCCATTCAGTTCTCCAAACTTCATTCCTTACCTCCTTGCAACGTTGATGAAGTATCCTGCACACAGACATCTTCTCAGTATTTCAGTTCTGGAGCCTTCAAACGTCTCTTTAGGGAAGTCTGGCAACTGGGAAAAGAAAAAGCAACATGAATCAGGACCTTTCTTCAAGTAAAAGCAGTTAAACCCCCTCCATCCCACAGGCTTTAAACTCTGGGTTTCCCTCTGTACAGAAACCATGAGGAAAGGAGAAAAACGCTCCTTCTTGCCCATTTCCACCACTGTACCTGAGTTACACCAGCAAGGGTGTTCTACAAAGTGTTTAGTTTCTACTGGAGAGAGGCAGCAGCCACCTGGCAAGAGCTCAGCATGCACTACATCTCTCAAATATAAGTTTATACAGCTCAAACATAGGCAGAAATTGTGGGTTTTTTACCTGTTTCAGTTTAGTGGTTATTTCTCGCAGCTGTCTTTCCACACTAAAAGCAGATTTCACAGCTCTCCAATGGATCCAGTATTTCTGGCACCAGGCTGAAGGAGACTTACTGAGAATAGGAATGTTTGAATTATAAAGAAGCCCTTTGTAAGCTGCTTGCAAAGAAACTTTAGCCTCTATTTTATTGTTATGGTCACACAAAGGCAACAACCTACACAGGCAGATACTTTGTTGGGTTGAATAAAAAGTGTCTGGATGGAAATTACAGCTCACAAAAAGGAATAGATCTGAAATGAGGAATGAGCACACAGATGTGTGTCTGCAGCACATCTCAAAACTGGGAGTTGAGCAATGCAAAACCACTTACTGTAAGGGAGAACTTCATACCTTGCTTTGCACTGTTCAAAAATATTTAAGAGGGTTGCAAAGTCATTGCATCCTCCCACTTGTGAGGCAAGTTCCTGGTGTTGAAGCTCAGCCTCCTTTTGCTTCTGAGGATCACCTGAGGAACAGGTTATATCTCACTTAAAGTCATTTTTATTTACCACTACCTAATGTTCTGTTTGTGTGTGTTTGGCAGCCTTGGCTCTCTATTCCTGCTATTTTTAGATTTGCCTCTCCTTCTACAGCTGCATTTACAGTTCTTCCCCCTTCCACTGCTGCTGAACAAGAGCATATAGATGCTATTAAATCTATGATTAATCTCATCAGTCAGCACTAGGGATGAAGAATTCCAGTCTCTTAGAAAGTTTTTCTCACTCACAATCCATCCAGCGGCTGACATGGAAAGATAAAGGAATAAACAAAGAGCTCACAGGGACCAAGTGAGAGGAAAAACAAGACTGTTGAACCCACCCCACCACAGCACCCTCTAATCTACTGAACTCAGCTTTGTCCTGCTGCCACAGTAATGGAGATCTTAAAACAAATAAAGATAAGAACCAGTGGATCTGTGAGTTTAGTGGTGCATCTTCATCAAATGCACCAGGCAAAAGCAACATTTCCCAAATGTTATTTCAGGTTTGAAACACCCAAAGGATTTCTCCTCCAGCATGAGTTATTCCCCTCGGGAGAGGAGGCAGGGCTGCAAAGGCCATTGGAACTGCTGCTCTTGTAGGGGATGGCAGAAGTTTGTGGGTACTAGAAGTAAAAGGGATGAAGCAGGGAGGCCTCATCCCACACATCTGGCACTGCAAAAAGTGCCTGGAGGATGGGGATCTGTGTCTGCTTCCTCATGCACGGGGTTGCTGCAGGGTGACAGGCAAAAAAATAAGGGCACAGAGGATGGGAAAGCAAAGGGACAGTTGTGGGATTGGGCAGGAGCCCAGGGCAGAGTCCAGGTTATCAGGGCTGACAGCAGGGCCTGTGGCTGCTGCTCCAACAGGCACAGCTCAGGGAGGGCACAGAGAACTGCAGCAGGGCCAGGGAGGGACAGGGCAGGACAAAGGCCCCCCACAAAGGCTGCAGATGTGTGCCACAGCTGGGGGTGGGCAGCAGGAGGGGAGAGGAGGACGGGACAGACTCAAGTTTAGCACTGGTGAAAGTCTGAGTTCAGCTCTAGTGGAACTGTGCTGTACTGAAACTACCCTGGAACCACAGCAGAATTACATTTTCCTCCTAGAAAACCACTGGCAATGAGGCAGTGCCAAGCCAAGCCTCACAGAAACCTAACAACCTATTTGGTGACACAGTTATTGAACAGAAAAGACAATCCAGAGGTGATGCCCCATTTGCTAAAAACAACCAGCCCCTGCTGTCTGCACTCAGACCAACAGCAACACATCTGCTGTAGTGTATTTTGGTTTTCTGGTGGTTTTTTTTTTTCCCCTCTTCCCTTCTGTCACAGAGATTCCCCCTCATGACCTCTCAGCTTAGGCATATGCTGCTTTCCAGCTCAACAGCCTTGGGACAAACAGACCCCAATCCCTGCTGCTCTGAGGCCTCTGGAACAGCTGCTGCCCAATTCCTGGCACGCAGAGTGCCCTGACTCCAAGAGCATGGAAAGCTGGGAAAGGTTTTCTTTTGGGAAGAGGGGCTTCCCACCTGGACGGATGAAGACGTTTTCCACGGACAGCATGGCTGCAATGGGAAGCAGGAGATCCTCACAGTCCAGGGAAGCAGCTTTTATCACAGCACAGGACAGGTTGGGAGGGAGGGGAAACTGCACCAGGAATTCTCCCAGTCTGGTCACATGGCCTCTCCTTATACCAGGAAAAAAAAGAATTATATATATAAATAGCAGATTCAATGAAATGATTAAATGAGAATTGGGTAAAAAGGACTTCCCTCTGGACTGTGAGTGCCCACACAGGTGCTGGGGACATGGAGAAGTGTCATTAGCAATAAAATAATCCACATTTCTCCAGCTTGCTTGTGTCTGCTCCATGGCAAGCACAGCCAGCTTTTTTTATTATTATTATTTAGAAGAAGAATTCCTGGAAGCTTAGGGTAAGATCTCACTTCCTGTCTTGAGCTCTTGCATGGACCTCCCAGCCAGAGCCTGAGCCACAACAGTCTGGGATGTGCCCTCAGGAATTCCAGAGCTGGGGTCACTTAGGAACTCCAGGACAATGTGCAGAACCTGATCTGTATCTCCCAAGCCCCAAACTGAGCTCTATCCCTGTTTTTGTAGACAGTCTATTAAACCCCAGTAAACTTCCTGGAAGTTAAATAAGGAAACACATACTGCTGCTGGGGAGGGGTGGGGAAAGTCCTTTAGTCCACAAAAAAAACAGCTTAAGCTTTAAATTTGAAATTCTTGTCATGACTACACCCCTTTGGTTTTTACCTGTCAATAGCACTGCACTGGTAAAGTTCCTTCAGAGCTTCCAAAATATGTCTTTCCTCAGGGGGGTCCAAATAGGGAAATCTATGGTTAAAAATGAAGTAGATTTATTGGTTTTCATGTTTATAAAAACAATTTTTAAACCTCCCAATGCAGGTCTTCCGACCAAAGTTAAGATAATCATAATAATCATAATAATAATCTCCAGCATATGGGTGTGTTACTGTACAACCTCCAGCTGAGGAATTTCTGATGACAAAACCCAGCATGGCACACACCAGACTGCATTTTCTACACTTGTATGGTCTTAGAACTAAAAAAAATTCTACAGAGATGAAGCTTTTTGAGTATAAAACACAGTACTTCAAGGATCTGAAGTATTTCAAGGTATAAACCCCAGTATTTCAAGGATCTTAAGTATTTCAAGGTGTAAACTCCAACATTTTAAGGATTTCAAGTATTTTAAGGTGTAAACCCCAACATTTTAAGGATTTTAAGTATTCCAAGGTGTAAACCCCAGCATTATAAGAATTTTAAGCATTTTAAGGATTTTAAGTATTCCAAGGTGTAAACCCCAGCATTTTAAGGATTTTAAGTATTTCAAGGAATGCTATGAACGAACACATTTAATTTGGGAGAGATGGGAGTTTTGGCAGAGCCTGAAACTGGACTCCAGCTTGGGACCCAAGCTGGAATTACAGTGGGGAACAGCAGAAAAGCTGATTGAAGTGTCACAGTTGGCTGGGGACCTAATCCTGCCTCCTGCCCCTCCGAGACTCCGGGGACGGGGATAATCCCCCTGCAGGGAGGCAGGGAGGTCACCTGATGACATCATGCACGGAAAGGCATTTCAAGGTGAGGATCACAGATGTCAGGCTGGTCCTCCTGATCTCTGGCACGGTGTGGTCAGGCATGCACTGCTCCCAGAACTCCCTGCTGTACAATCCAAAGCTTTTCCCCGCCGACGTCCGGCCAGCCCGGCCGGCTCGCTGCTTGGCTTCGCTCCTGCCCAAAAATAAAGCAACAGCCAAAGCCTTCATCCCTTCTGGGAGCTTTTATCTTTTCTGGGAAAGGAAAGAGGAAAAAGGAAAGGAGGAAAAAGGAAAGGAGGAAAAAGGAAAGGAGGAAAAAGGAAAGGAGGAGAGGTCATCTGGACTTTCAGTTACTCAATATCCCCTTCCTAACTGAGGATCTTGAAGTCATATCCAGTGGATTTGGATTTTTACCACCCAAAGAAGCACAAGAATTTCTCTCTTTGTAGGTGGAAGAGGTATCCCTGCACAGCAACTGAGAAATCCGGCCGTGCAAGGAATAAAGGAGAACTTCTGTGCATGGAAGATTTTTTTGAAGCTGTTTTATTCAGCCAGCACTGCTCATACCCCAGACAATGCCAATTCCTCCCTAATACCTGTAACTTTTAGGGAGTTGTATATCCTGAACCACTCTTTATTTGGCAGCAAATAAAGTGGTTTTGAATCATGGGGCCTCGAGGTTGCTGCCCATTTTTTAATTTATTTTTTTTAAAGAGCAAGCAATACAGAGCTGCTAGAGCAGCTCCCAGAAACAGCAAGTGAGTGACAATTTTAACTTACTTTGAGATGGGAACCACCTCCAGGATGTCCAAACCAACTCGGGGATTGTGATTCAACTGCTTCACAAAGCCACTGTCCACCACATATCTGAAAAAAACAATCCAGAGAGGTAAAAAATAGAGGGCTCAGCAGGCAACAAGGATTTCATCAAAAAGAACATCTTTACTCTACCTAGACCATGGCTATTTAGTAGATTTGATTTCAAATTAGGTTCAAAAATATTGGTCATCTCTAAGACTATAATGATATCAAGGGTTTTCTTACTACACATCCCAGAAAAAAGGCAACAGTAGCAGAATAAATGTGTTTTTCCAAACCCAGACCTTTCTGAATTATTCCCCCAGTTACAGCTTTTTATGAGGGACAGCAATCAATACCTGACTCCTTCAATGGTCAGAGATGTTGCAGCAATGTTTGTGGAGACCACACATTTTCTAATGCCTCTGGGAGCTGGCAAAAATATCCTTTTCTGTTGATCTAAAACGACAGAAATAAAAATAAAATAAAATAAAAAAAAATAAAATAAAA